>ONZH01020276.1:0-25218 GCA_900303285.1 Rhinella marina
AGTGTCTACAAGGGATGCACAGTACGGCAGTGTCTATGGGATGGATGTCACAGTACGGCAGTGTCTATAGGGGATGCACAGTACGGCAGTGTCTATAGGGACGCACAGTATGGGCAGTGTCTATAGGGGAATTCGTATGGGAGTGTCTACAAGGATGCACAGTACGGCAGTGTCTATAGGGGATGCACAGTACGGGCAGTGTCTATAGGGGATGCACAGTACGGCAGTGTCTATAGGGGATGCACAGTACGGCAGTGTCTATAGGGATGCACAGTAGGCAATGGCAGTGTGTCTATAGGGGATTCACAGTACGGTAGTTTCTATAGGGATGCACAGTACGCAGTGTCTATAGGGGATTAACAGTACGGCGGTGTCTATAGGGGACGCACAGTACACACTCTCTCTATAGGGCAGTGTCTATAGGGGATGTACATTATGGCAGTGTCTATGGAGGATGCACAGTACGGCGGTGTCTATAGGGGACGCACAGTACACACTCTCTCTATAGGGCAATGTCTATAGGGGATGTACATTATGGCAGTGTCTATGGAGGATGCACATTATGTCAGTGTCTATAGGGGACGCATAAGTAGGCAGTGTCTATGGAGGATGCACAGCACGGCAGTGTCTATAGTGGATGCACATTATGTCAGTGTCTATAGGGGACGCACAGTACGGCAGGTGTCTATAGTGGATGCACATTATGTCAGTGTCTATAGGGGACGGCACAGTACGGCAGTGTCTATAGTGGATGCACATTATGGCAGTGTCTATAGGGGATGCACATTATGTCAGTGTCTATAGGGGACGCACTGTACGCACTCTCTATAGGGCAGTGTCTATGGGGGATGCACAGTACGGCAGTGTCTATAGGGGATGCACATTATGGCAGTGTCTATGGGGGATGCACAGTACGCACTCTATAGGGCAGAGTCTATTAAGGATGCACAGTACGGCAGTGTCTATAGGGGATGCACAGTACGCAGTTCTACGCACAGTACGGCAGTGTCTATGGAGGATGCACAGTACGCACTCTCTATAGGGCAGTGTCTATGGGGGATGCACAGTACGGCAGTGTCTATAGGGGATGCACATTATGGCAGTGTCTATAGGGGATGCACAGAACGGCAGTGTCTATTAAGGATGCACAGTACGGCAGTGTCTATAGGGGATGCACAGTACGGGGAGTGTCTATAGGGGATGCACAGTACGGCAGTGTCTATGGAGGATGCACAGTACGGCAGTGTCTATGGAGGATGCACAGTACGGCAGTGTCTATGGGGGATGCACAGTACGGCAGTGTCTATGGGGGATGCACAGTACGGCAGTGTCTATGGAGGATGCACAGTACGGCAGTGTCTATGGAGGATGCACAGTACGCAGTTCAGGGTGTCTATGGGGGATGCACAGTACGGCAGTGTCTATGGGGGATGCACAGTTACGGCAGTGTCTATGGGGATGCACAGTACGGCAGTGTCTATGGGGGATGCACAGTACGGCAGTGTCTATGGGGATGCACAGTACGGCAGTGTCTATGGGGATGCACAGTACGGCAGTGTCTATGGGGGATGCACAGTACGGCAGTGTTTATGGAGGATGCACAGTACGGCATTGTCTATGGAGGATGCACAGTACGGCAGTGTCTATAGGGGATGCACAGTACGGCAGTGTCTATAGGGGACGCACAGTACGGCAGTGTCTATGGAGGATGCACAGTACGGCAGTGTCTATGGGGGATGCACAGTACGGCAGTGTCTATGGGGGATGCACAGTACGGCAGTGTCTATAGGGGATGCACAGTACGGCAGTGTCTATAGGGGATGCACAGTACGGCAGTGTCTATAGGGGATGCACAGTACGGCAGTGTCTATGGGGGATGCACAGTACGGCAGTGTCTATGGAGGATGCACAGTACGGCAGTGTCTATGGAGGATGCACAGTACAGCAGTGTCTATGGAGGATGCACATTATGTCAGTGTCTATAGGGGATGCACATTATGTCAGTGTCTATAGGGGATGCACATTATGGCAGTGTCTATGGAGGATGCACAGTACGGCAGTGTCTATAGGGGATGCACAGTACGGCAGTGTCTATGGAGGATGACAGTACGGCAGTGTCTATGGAGGATGCACAGTACGGCAGTGTCTATGGAGGAATGCACAGTACGGCAGTGTCTATGGAGGATGCACAGAACGGCAGTGTCTTAGGGGATGCACAGTACGGCAGTGTCTATGGGGGATGCACAGTACGGCAGTGTCTATGGGGGATGCACATGTACGGCAGTGTCTATGGGGATGCACAGTAACGGCAGTGTCTATGGGGGATGCACAGTACGGCAGTGTCTATGGGGGATGCACAGTACGGCAGTGTCTATGGAGGATGCACAGTACGGCAGTGTCTATTGGAGGATGCACAGTACGGCAGTGTCTATGGAGGATGCAGCAGTACGGCAGTGTCTATAGGGGATGCACAGTACGGCAGTGTCTATGGAGGATGCACAGTACGGCAGTGTCTATGGAGGATGCACAGTACGGCAGTGTCTATGGAGGATGCACAGTACGGCAGTGTCTATAGGGGACGCACAGTACGCACTCTCTCTATAGGGCAGTGTCTATAGGGGACGCACAGTACGGTAGTTTCTATAGGGGCACACACAGACGCGGGGGACGTGCAGCGGGTCAGTAGGTTAGGGCACATAAGATGAAGGACCTGTTGACAATGGAGGTGAAGAGTTTGTTCTTTACGGCCTGGAGGAGGTCAGAGTGCAGCAGGTTCTGACACAGGCAGTATGTACACCTGTTGCAGGTACAGAGGCAGCGTAGCCGGGCGTGACTGCGGAGACATAGAGGACATAGGGTGAGAACTGCACAGCGCTCATCATCATCATCATCATCATCACCCCGGGACGGTCCTATCCTACCTAGAGGAGAGCCCGGGGTCATGTCGCCCAACCCCCAACAAGGAGACGGTCCGTCTGTCTGACCGCGGCCCCCACCAAATGACAATACGTCCGATCCTTCCGACGCTCACAAGGCTGAGGGTTTGTTACAGCGTATCACATGGTTCTGCTCCTGGACGCCGGGTCCAAGATGGCGCCTCCGGTGCTGACAACCGAGGTCTGCACAACGGTAACAAACCCTCAGCTGTGAGAGGCATCAGGGCTGGACAAGACTCACGTCTCTGGATGGAAAAAACAATGGTCCGCTACACTGACAGCAGGCAGAGATCTTACAGCAGGCAGAGATCTTACAGCAGGCAGAGATCTTACAGCAAGCAGAGATCTTACAGCAAGCAGAGATCTTACAGCAGGCAGAGATCTTACAGCAGAGATCTTACAGCAGAGATCTTACAGCAAGCAGAGATCTTACAGCAAGCAGAGATCTTACAGCAAGCAGAGATCTTACAGCAAGCAGAGATCTTACAGCAGAGATCTTACAGCAGAGATCTTACAGCAAGCAGAGATCTTACAGCAAGCAGAGATCTTACAGCAAGCAGAGATCTTACAGCAAGCAGAGATCTTACAGCAAGCGCATCAATATATAATGAAGTGCTTCCCTTTAAGAGATGAAGAGTGATCGGTAAGATGCCAAGACCACCGCCAACCCTGCACCTAGGGGCCCGGACGTAACGGGCAAGGGGCGTGTCATAACCACCCTCCCCCCCCCAAACACAAAGTGTCCTGTACATTATAGCTCTACGTGTCCTGTACATTATAGAGCTCTACGTGTCCTGTACATTATAGAGCTCTACGTGTCCTGTACATTATAGCGCTCTACGTGTCCTGTACATTATAGAGCTCTACGTGTCCTGTACATTATAGAGCTCTACGTGTCCTGTACATTATAGAGCTCTACGTGTCCTGTACATTATAGCTCTACGTGTCCTGTACATTATAGCGCTCTACGTGTCCTTACATTATAGCTCTACGTGTCCTGTACATTATAGCTCTACGTGTCCTGTACATATAGAGCTTACCCGTGTCCTGGTACATTATAGCTCTACGTGTCTGTACTTATAGACTCTACGTGTCCTGTACATTATAGAGCTCTACGTGTCCTGTACATTATAGCTCTACGTGTCCTGTACATTATAGCGCTCTACGTGTCCTGTACATTATAGCCTCCTGTCCTGTACATTATAGCGCTCTACCTGTCCTGTATTATAGCTCTACGTCTCCTGTACATTATAGCTCTACGTCTCCTGTAAATTATAGCTCTAGCTCTACGTGTCCTGTACATTATAGCCTCTACGTGTCCTGTACATTATAGAGCTCTACGTGTCCTGTACATTATAGAGCTCTACGTGTCCTGTACATTATAGCTCTACGTGTCCTGTACATTATAGCTCTACGTGTCCTGTACATTATAGAGCTCTACGTGTCCTGTACATTATAGCTCTACGTGTCCTGTACATTATAGAGCTCTACGTGTCCTGTACATTATAGCTCTAGTACTCTACGTGTCCTGTACATTATAGGAGCTCTACGTGTCCTGTACATTATAGCTGTCCTGTACATTAGAGCTCTACGTGTCCTGTACATTATAGAGCTCTACGTGTCCTGTACATTATAGCTCTACGTGTCCTGTACATTATAGCTCTACGTGTCCTGTACATTATTAGAGCTCTACGTGTCCTGTACATTATAGAGCTCTACGTGTCCTGTACATTATAGAGCTCTACGTGTCCTGTACATTATAGAGCTCTACGTGTCCTGTACATTATAGCTCTACGTGTCCTGTACATTATAGCTCTACGTGTCCTGTACATTATAGCTCTACGTGTCCTGTACATATAGCGTGTGTCCTGTACATTATAGAGCTCTACGTGTCCTGTACATTATAGAGCTCTACGTGTCCTGTACATTATAGCTCTACGTGTCCTGTACATTATAGCTCTACGTGTCCTGTACATTATAGAGCTCTACGTGTCCTGTACATTATAGAGCTCTACGTGTCCTGTACATTATAGCTCGTGTCCTCTACGTGTCCTGTACATTATAGCTCTACGTGTCCTGTACATTATAGAGCTCTACGTGTCTGTACATTATAGAGCTCTACGTGTCCTGTACATTATAGAGCTCTACGTGTCCTGTACATTATAGCTCTACGTGTCCTGTACATTATAGAGCTCTACGTGTCCTGTACATTATAGAGCCTCTACGTGTCCTGTACATTATAGAGCTCTACGTGTCCTGTACATTATAGAGCTCTACGTGTCCTGTACATTATAGCTCTACGTGTCCTGTACATTATTAGAGCTCTACGTGTCCTGTACATTATAGAGCTCTACGTGTCCTGTACATTATAGCTCTACGTGTCCTGTACATTATAGAGCTCTACGTGTCCTGTACATTATAGAGCTCTACGTGTCCTGTACATTATAGAGCTCTACGTGTCCTGTACATTATAGAGCTCTACGTGTCCTGTACATTATAGAGCTCTACGTGTCCTGTACATTATAGAGGCTCTACGTGTCCTGTACATTATAGCTCTACGTGTCCTGTACATTATAGCTCTACGTGTCTGTACGTGTCCTGTACATTATAGAGCTCTACGTGTCCTGTACATTATAGCTCTACGTGTCCTGTACGTTTGTATTATAGCTCTACGTGTCCTGTACATTATAGAGCTCTACGTGTCCTGTACATTATAGAGCTCTACGTGTCCTGTACATTATAGAGCTCTACGTGTCCTGTACATTATAGACTCTACGTGTCCTGTACATTATAGAGCTCTACGTGTCCTGTACATTATAGAGCTCTACGTGTCCTGTACATTATAGAGCTCTACGTGTCCTCTGTACATTATAGAGCTCTACGTGTCCTGTACATTATAGAGCTCTACGTGTCCTGTACATTATAGAGCTCTACGTGTCCTGTACATTATAGAGCTGTGTCTCTACGTGTCCTGTACATTATAGAGCTCTACGTGTCCTGTACATTATATAGCGTGTCTCATCTCTACGTGTCCTGTACATTATAGAGCTCTACGTGTCCTGTACATTATAGAGCTCTACGTGTCCTGTACATTATAGCTCTACGTGTCCTGTACATTATAGAGCTCTCTACGTGTCCTGTACATTATAGCGCTCTACGTGTCCTGTACATTATAGAGCTCTACGTGTCCTGTACATTATAGAGCTCTACGTGTCCTGTACATTATAGCTCTACGTGTCCTGTACATTATAGAGCTCTACGTGTCCTGTACATTATAGAGCTCTACGTGTCCTGTACATTATAGAGCTCTACGTGTGTCCTGTACATTATAGCTCTACGTGTCCTGTACATTATAGAGCTCTACGTGTCCTGTACATTATAGAGCTCTACGTGTCCTGTACATTATAGCTCTACGTGTCCTGTACATTATAGACGCTCATTACGTGTCCTGTACATTATAGTCTACGTCCTGTACATTATAGCTCTACGTGTCCTGTACATTATAGCTCTACGTGTCTGTACATATAGCTACTGTCCTGTACATTATAGCGCTCTACGTCCTGTACATTATAGCTCTACGTTCCTGTACATTATAGCGCTCTACGTTCCTGTAATTATAGAGCTCTACGTGTCCTGTACATTATAGCTCTACGTGTCCTGTACATTATAGCTCTACGTGTCCTGTACATTATAGCGCTCTACATGTTCTGTACATTATAGCGCTCTACGTGTCCTGTACATTATAGCGCTCTACGTGTCCTGTACATTATAGCTCTACGTGTCCTGTACATTATAGCTCTACGTGTCCTGTACATTATAGAGCTCTACGTGTCCTGTACATTATAGAGCTCTACGTGTCCTGTACATTATAGAGCTCTACGTGTCCTGTACATTATAGCTCTACGTGTCCTGTACATTATAGAGCTCTACGTGTCCTGTACATTATAGATCTACGTGTCCTGTACATTATAGAGCTTCTACGTGTCCTGTACATTTATAGATCTACGTGTCCTGTAATTATAGAGCTCTACGTGTCCTGTACATTATAGAGGCTCTACGTGTCCTGTACATTATAGCTCTACGTGTCCTGTACATTATAGCTCTATGTGTCCTCATATAGCGTGTCCTGTACATTATAGCTCTACGTGTCCTGTACATTATAGCGCCTGTACATTATAGCGTGTCCTGTACATTATAGCGCTCTACGTGTCCTGTACATTATAGCGCTCTACGTGTGTCCTGTACATTATAGCTCTACGCTCTACGTGTCCTGTACATTATAGCTCTACGTGTCCTGTACATTATAGCGTGTCTCTACGTGTCCTGTACATTATAGCGCTCTACGTGTCCTGTACATTATAGCTCTCTACGTGTCCTGTACATTATAGCTCTACGTGTCCTGTACATTATAGCTCTACGTGTCCTGTACATTATAGCGTCTCTCTACTGTGTCCTGTACATTATAGCTCTACGTGTCCTGTACATTATAGCGCTCTACGTGTCCTGTACATTATAGCGCTCTACGTGTCCTGTACATTATAGCTCTACGTGTCCCTGTACATTATAGCGCTCTACGTGTCCTGTACATTATAGCTCTAGTGTCCTGTACATAGAGCTCTACGTGTCCTGTACATTATAGAGCTCTACGTGTCCTGTACATATAGAGCTCTACGTGTCATGTACATTATAGAGCTCTACGTGTCTGTACATTATAGCTCTACGTGTCCTGTACATTAATAGCGCTCTACGTGTCCTGTACATTATAGCGCTCTACGTGTCCTGTACATTATAGCTCTAGTGTCCTGTACATTATAGCTCTACGTGTCCTGTACATTATAGCGCTCTATGTGTCCTGTACATTATAGCGCTCTACGTGTCCTGTACATTATAGAGCTCTACGTGTCCTGTACATTATAGCGCTCTATGTGTCCTGTACATTATAGCGCTCTACGTGTCCTGTACATTATAGCTCTACGTGTCCTGTACATTATAGCGCTCTACGTGTCCTGTACATTATAGAGCTCTACGTGTCCTGTACATTATAGCGCTCTACGTGTCCTGTACATTATAGCTCTACGTGTCCTGTACATTATAGCTCTACGTGTCCTGTACATTATAGCTCTACGTGTCCTGTACATTATAGCGCTCTATGTGTCCTGTACATTATAGCGCTCTACGTGTCCTGTACATTATAGCTCTACGTGTCCTGTACATTATAGCTCTACGTGTCCTGTACATTATAGCTCTACGTGTCCTGTACATTATAGCGCTCTACATGTTCTGTATGAATCCCTATTGGGGGGGTCCCGGCGGGCGTACCCTTCCTGCCGTCATCTCCCACGTTCACATTATACGATGCACCACGTCCTGAGGGATCCACGCCCGGACACGGTCATCTCATACGGAGATCAGTGGCTGGAGGATCACACGTGGACCCCGGCTACTCACGGGTACATGGACATGGTGGTCATCTTGATGAATATCTCGCGGCTGGGGTTGTCGGCGGTGTTACACGTGAAGGCTTGTGGTGGAGGCATCTTGTGCTTCTTGCAGAAGTCGGCCGGGGACACGCTGCTCTCCTGCTTCACCTCATGGAGGTCGGATTTGGCGGCCACAATGAGGCAGGGGGTCCGGCTGTCCATGAAGTGTTGCTGCGGGGGAGGGGACAGGGGCGTTAGTAAGATCTAATGGCACGGAGACCGTGGGGGGTGTGGCCCTCGATGCACACTCCCACCAGTCACCAGTTGCTCCTCCCCCGTGACTCCCTAGATCTGAGCAGACCTTGAATATCCGTGCGCAGTACTCGAAGGACTTGGGGTTGGTGATGTCATAGACCAGGCAGACGACATCACACGCCGTATCGGCTGGAGACAACGCCTCGCACTCGGTGATGTGGTGCAGCTAGAAGACAGTGGGTGACATTGTGAATGGCGCAGATGGAGCGGGATGTGGTGAGGTGGCGGCGGGCGAGGTCACCTACCAGCAGGTACTTCTCCTGCCCGTACACGTAGACGGTGTTTATGGCGTAGTAGGACTTGTGCTCCTGGCGGATCCTCTTCTGTCGCTGTCAGGAGAGCGAAGTTGGGTTAAACGTATGTAAGGCGCCGTCTGCACCGCTTACCGGACCTGGCGGCCGCACTCACCAGCAGGTTCCTCCCCAGATGTGCCTGCAGAATGCCGCTCTTCCCGCAGCCACGGGAGCCGATCACGTTGCATCTGAAGACGCTGCGCTGTGTCTGCCTCTTGTGCAGGTCGATCTTCTTGTCTCGTGTCACTAGGAAGACAAAACAACGCGGCGATTACCTCACGGGAGGGCGGGGCTCACAGGAGGGCGGGGCTCACAGGAGGGAGGGCGGGGCTCACAGGAGGGCATCCCCTTTCTTACACGGCTCTGACCAACCCCGTTAACTCCATAACGACCAGACTTGTATTTCAAACTTTTTCAGTTTTTCCACATGTAGCCGCTCACCCTTAACAATGGCGCCATTACAGAAAAACGTATTAACTCTTTCTGGTAGAAAAAGCCAAGAACACGGGAATTTAGCCATTTTTTCTGTTTACCGTGTGGCACAAATGACACACCCCTTTTTAATCCATTCGCCCAGACGATCACAGCAACACCAAATATATGACGGTTTTGTTTTTCATTTACCGTGTGGCACAAAGGACACGCCCCCTTTTCTTCATGCATCCGGACGATCACAGCAACGCCAGATATATGAAGGTTTTATGTTTTTCATTTACCATGTAACACAAAGGACACGCCCCCTTTACGCCATGCGCCCAGACGATCGCAGCGATACCAAGTATATGACTGTTTTCTGTTCCCTCACACACAGACTTGTGTATATGAATTACGAGGCCCCGTACTGTGACGCCCTGGAGGGGCATGTGGTTTTCCGTTTTTGTGGCTTTGGGGGGCAGAATGAACACGTCAGTTGTGGCTCCTCGGGAGCGGCTGCAGCAATCACCAGAAGTGGCTGGGAACAGGTGGGGGGAGACAACGGGGGGCACAACGGGAGGGAGCACAACGGGGGGGACCATGGGGGGCACAACGGGGGGAGACCATGGGGGGCACAACGGGGGGACAATGGGAGCAACGGGGGGAGACAACGGGGGCAACAATGGGGGGCACAACGGGGGAGACAATGGGGAGACACAACGGGGAGAGACAACGGGGGGGCACAACGGGGGGGGCACAACGGGGGGGCACAACGGGGGGGGCACAACGGGGGGGGCACAACGGGGGGGACAACGGGGGGGGGGCACAACACAACGGGGAGAGGGGGGCACAACGGGGGGGAGACAACGGGGAGAGACAACGGGGGGGGCACAACGGGGGGGGCACAACGGGGACAACGGGGGGGCACAACGGGGACAACGGGGGGGAGGGGGACAACGGGGGGCAACGGGGGGCACAACGGGGGAGACAACGGGGGGGACAACGGGGGGCACACGGGGGGACAACGGGGGACAATGGGGGGCACGGGGGGGGGGAGACAACGGGGGGACAACGGGGGGCACAATGGGGGGCACAACGGGGGGAGGGGGGGAGGGGAGAGCAATGGGGGGGCACAACACGGGGGGAGACAATGGGGAGGCACAACGGGGGGACAATGGGGGACAACGGGGGGGCAACAACGGGGGACAACGGGGGAGACAATGCGGGGGGGTGGGGGCACAACGGGGAGACAACGGTCCAGGACCAGAATGACCCGGTGACAGAAGGGTGGTCCACCTGTGACTGCAGTGGCCTGAGACTCCTGCTCCGTCAATATGGAGTAACCCAAATATCCCAAATACTCCAGGCAGCGCTGAACATCCAGGTAGGTAGTCAACCTGTGGGAGACAGAAGGTGCTGTGAGCGGGGGAGGGGAGGAGACGCCCGCAGTCCTGCCGAGGACACTCACGTCCACTGTGAGAGGAACCCCTGGTAGGTGATCCAGCCGTTGTCATTGGTGCAGACGGTGTTGTTGACGTCCGGGCCCCAGGGCATGTAGGGGAAGACCCTAAACAAGTCCTTCAGCTCCTCGGGAGACAGAGCACAGTCTCTGTCCTGGGGGGAGAAGACATCAGGGTCACCGCACTGGGACGAGGCCAGTCACATGACCACACGTTACAGGACGGGGGAGGGGCTCACCTGGTCGTGCTTGTCGAACATGCTCTGTAAGAAGAGGTAAGCGTGGTGATTGAGCTCCGTGGTGCAGTCTACCGGGACCTTCAGCCTGAGGAAGAGCCGCAAATCATCAGAGGAGAGCCGTCCCCGCCACCGTCCCCCCTGCCCTGACCCCCGCCACCGCAGTTGTACCCGCTCCAGAACTGCCGCCACCACAGCCGTCCCTGCTCTGGCCCTGACCCCACAACCATCCCCAATCCAGCCCTGACCCCCACCCCCGCAGCTGTACCCGCTCCAGAACTGCCGGCCACCGCAGCTGTACCGCTCCAGAACTGCCGCACCGCGCTGTACCCGCTCCAGAACTGCCGCCACCGCAGCTGTACCCGCTCCAGAACTGCGCCACCGCAGCTGTACCGCTCCGAGAACTGCCGCACCGCAGCTGTACCGCTCCAACTGCGCCACCGCAGCTGTACCCGCTCAGAACTGCCCCACCAGCTGTACCCGCTCCAGAACTGCCCTTGCCGGCCCTGACCACAGCATTCCGCCACCACCGCAGCTGTACCCCTCCAGAACCCGCCACCGCAGCTGTACCCGCTCCAGAACTGCCGCCACCGCAGCTGTACCCGCTCCAGAACTGCCGCCACCGCAGCTGTACCCGCTCCAGAACTGCCGCCACCGCGCAGCTGTACCCGCTCCAGAACTGCCGCCACCGCAGCGTACCCGCTCCGAACTGCGCCACCGCAGCTGTACCCCTCCAGAACTGCCGCCACGCATGTACCCGCAGAACTGCCGCCACCGCAGCTGTACCGCTCAGAACTGCGCCACACTGTACCCGCTCCAGACTGCCGCCACCGCAGCTGTACCCGCCTCCAGAAACTGCCGCCACCGCAGCCCGTCCCTGCTCTGGCCCCTGCCCCACAGCCATCCCCAATCCAGCCCTGACCCCCACCCCTGTACCCACTCCAGCGCTGTCCACCAAAGCAGCTGTACCAGCCCCACCACAGGCCTCCCCACTGCAGCCGTACCGCTAGTTGTACACAGCACAGCCCGCCACCACAGCCGTGCCCAACGCCAGCCCTGCCCGTCCCACACACTGAGGAAATAAACGTTACTGAGGGAAGAGATATTCCGGCGTCAGCTCCAGGTCGTCGTCATATCCAAATCTGCGCAGCACGGTCCAGGTGGTCTCGTGTCGTCCCCTCTGGATGAAGAGAGTGTGCAGGAAGAGGAAGCCTGCGGCAGAGAAGGGATGTCAGTCCACACACCGGACTCATCAGTAAGTATGGGGGTGCAGAGGCCACGCCCCTCACCTTTCAGGGTCAGCCCGTTTCCGGAGACGCCGTCATGGACGTTCTTGCGCACCACGTTCTTTACGTCCTCCAGCGCTTGTGGAGCCAAAGGGATGTGAAAACACGTCCTCTGAAAGACAGGGGGAGGTCAGGGTAAGGTCAGGGGGAGGGTCAGCTGGAGGTCAGGGGGACACATACTTTACGGACCTCCAGACGACACTGTAATGGCGCACGTGCGTTACCTGGAAGAAGTTCAGCTCGCCGTCGTTCAGGATCCCATCATTGTCCAGGTCCGAAATCTTGAAGATGCGAGTGAGAGCCTTGACACAAGCCGGCTTCAGCTGGGGGGGAGGGGGCAACAGAGGGTCATCACCTCATTTATAAACCTACACCCAACTACACCCCTCCCCCAATTATACACCAAGCACCCCAATATACCCCTCCCCAAACTATACACCTGGCACCCCAACTACACCCCTCCCCAAACTATACACCTGGCACCCAACTACACCCTCCCAAACTATACACCACCCCAACTACACCCCCGGCACCCCAACTATACAACCCAGCACCCCCAATATACCTCAACTATACACCTGGCACCCACTACACCCCTCCCCAAACTATACACCTGGCACCCAACTAACCCACCCACTCACCCAAACTTACACTCAGCACCCACTACACCCTCCCCAAACTATACACCAGCACCCCAACTATAACCCCTCCAACACACCCCTCCCCAACTATACCCCACACCCCAACTATACACCCCACCCGACTATACACCCAGCACCCCAACTACACCCCTCCCAACTATAACCACAAACTACACCACCCAAACTATACACCCAGCTCCCCAAACTAACCAACTCCCAACTACACCCCTCCCCAAACTATACACCAGCACCCAACTACACCCCTCCCCAAACTATACATACCCAAACCCCCAAACTATACACCCAACTACACCAACTATAACACCACCTCCCCATACACCCCTCCCCAAACTATAACCCAGCACCCCAACTATACACCTCAGCACCCCAACTACACCCTCCCAAACCTACACCCCCCCCACTGTACACCCAGCACCCAACTACACCCCCCAAACTATACCCCAACTATACACCCAGCACCCCACACTATAACACCTCCCCAAACCCCCTCACCAACTACACCCCTCCAAACTCCCCCAACACCCCCTCCCCAAACTATACACCCAAAACTACACCCCTCCCCAAACTCCCAAACTATACACCCAGCACCCGAAACTACACCCCTCCCCAAACGTACACCCAGCTAACCAACTACAAGCTACACCAACTTACACCCTCCCCAAACTCCCCATATACACCTGGCACCCGAACTACACCCCTCCACCCAACTACACCCTCAAACTACACCTGGCACCCCAACTAACGCACTACACCCAGCACCCCAACTATACACCCACCCCCAACTACACCCTCCCCAAAAACTATACACCTGGCACCCCAACTACACCCTCCCCAAACTATACACCTGGCACCCGAACTACACCCCTCCCCAAACTATACACTCAGCACCCCAACTACACCCCTCCCCAAACTATACACCCAGCTCCCCAACTATACACCCAGCTATACCCGAACTACACCCTCCCCAAACTGCTACACCCAGCACCCAACTACACCCTCCCCAAACTATACACCCAGCACCCAACTACACCCCTCCCCAAACTATACACCCAGCACTCGAACTACACCCCTCCCCAAACTATACACCCACACCCCAACTACAACCGCTCCCCAAACTATACACCCAGCACCCGAACTACACCCCCTCCCCAAACTATACACCCAGCACCCGAACTACACCCCTCCCCAAACTATACACCCAGCACCCGAACTACATAAAACTATACACCCAACACCCCAACTACATCCCTCCCCAAACTATACACCCAGCACCCGAACTACACCCCTCCCCAAACTATACACCCACACCCATACACCTCCCCAAACTATACACCCACAAACTATTCCCCAACTATAAACTCAGCACCCGAACTACACCCCTCCCCAAACTATACACCCAGCACCCCGAACTACACCCCTCCCCAAACTATACACCCAGCACCCGAACTACACCCCTCCCCAAACTTTACACCCAGCACCCCAACTACACCCTCCCCAAACTATACACCCCACCCCAACTACACCCCTCCCCAAACTAACACCAGCACCCGAACTACACCCCTCCCCAAACTATAAACCCAGCACCCGAACTACACCCTGACCCAAACTGTACACCCAGCACCCCAACACATCCCTCCCCAAACTATACACCCAGCACCCGAACACACCCTACCCCTCCCAAAGTATACACCCACCCCGAACTACACCCCGAAACTACCCACCCGAACTACACCCCTAAACTGTACCCCAGCACCCCAACTACACCCCTCCCCAAACTATAACCCAGCACCCGAACTACACCCTGACCCAAACTGTACACCCCAGCACCCCAACTACACCCCTCCCCAAACTATACACCCAGCACCCGAACTACACCCTCCCCAAACTGTACACCAGCACCCCAACTACATCCCTCCACAAAAGTATACACCCAGCACCCGAAACTACACCCCTCCCCAAACTATACACCCAGCACCTGAACTACACCCTCCCCAAACTGTACACCCAGCACCCAACTACACCCTCCCAAACTATACACCCAGCACCCCAACTACACCCCTCCCCAAAACTATAACCCAGCACCCGAACTACACCCCTCCCCCAAACTTACACCCAGCACCCCAACTACATCCCTCCCAACTACACCCCTCCCCAAACTATAAACTCAGCACCCCAACTACACCCCTCCCAACTACACGTCTCCCCAAACTGTACAACCAGCACTCGAACTACACCCCTCCCAAACTATACACCCAGCACCCCAACTACACCCCTCCCCAAACTATACACTCAGCACCCGAACTACACCCCTCCCAATCTGTACACCCAGCACCCCAACTACATCCCCCCAAACTATAAACTCACCCCTACACCCCTCCCAACTACACCCCTCCCAAACTGTACAACCAGCACTCGAACTACACACCCCCCAAACTATACACCCAGCACCCGAACTAACCCCTCCCCAATCTGTACACCCAGCACCCCAACTACACCCCTCCCCAAAATATTACACCAGCCACCCCAACTAAACCCTCCCAAACTATACACCCAGCACCCGAACTACACCCCTCCCCAATCTGTACACCCAGCACCCCAACTACACCCCTCCCAAACTAAACTATACCCAACTACCCCTAACACCCCTCCCCAACTATACACCCAGCACCCAACTACACCCCTCCAAACTATACACCCAGCACCCAACTACACCCCTCCCAACTACACCCCCCCCAAACTATACACCCAGCACCCAACTACACCCCTCTGTCTGTACACCCCGCTCCCCCAGGCTATGACCCCCTTTCCTGTGGTACACGTGAGTGCAGACAGTGATCACCTCCTGTCCTCGGGCAGTACAGGGGGCCGGTGGGGTGCAGCACCGCCTTCTGAGCGTAGTAGAACATCTCCGAAATGTTCTTCAGGTTCTTCGCTGAACACTGGAAGAAAGGAAACCTGGTGAAGACCTCCAGCAACCACATCAGCAGTATAACTCCCACCAGATGCTGGACCACACTCCCAGATCACAGACCACACCTCCAGATGACAGACCACACCCACAGATCATAGACCACACCTCCAGATCACACCAGAAGATGACAGACCACACCCACAGATCATAGACCACACCAGCAGAGGACAGACCACACCTCCAGATCACACCAGAAGATGACAGACCACACCCACAGATCATAGACACACCAGCAGAGGACAGACCACACCTCCAGATCACACGAAGATGACAGACCCACCCACAGATCATAGACCCACTCAGATCACACCAGAAGATGAACAGACCACACCAGATCCCAGATCATAGATCACACCAGAAGATGGCAGACCACACCAGCAGATCACACCAGCAGATGACAGACCACAACTCCAGATCACACCAGCAGATGACAGACCACACCCCCAGATCACACCTTCAGATAATACCCCAGTGCACACCCCCAGATCACACCTCAGATAATACTCCACCAGATCACAGCACACCCCCAGATCACACCCACCAGATCACACTCCACCAGATCACAGTGCACACCCCCAGATCACACTCCCCAGATCCAGATCACAGTGCATCACACCCCCAACAGTGCACACCCCAGATCACACTCCACCAGATCACAGTGCACACCCCCAGATCACACACACCCCCAGATCCACTCCACCAGATCACAGTGCACACCCCCAGATCACACTCCACCAGATCACAGTGCACACCCCAGATCACACGATCCCACCCCCAGATCACAGTGCACACCCCCAGATCAACACCTCCAGATAATACTCCACCAGAATCACAGTGCACACCCCCAGATCACAGTTGCACACCCCAGATCACACCCCCAGATAATACCCCACCAGATCACAGTGCACACCCCCAGATAATACCCCACCAGATGCCACCCCCAGTATCAGATCAGATGCACACACCCCCAGATCACACTCCAGATCACATGCACACCCCAGATCACACCCCCATAATACTCCACCAGATCACAGTGCACCACCCCCAGATCACACCCCAGATCACAGTGCACACCCCCAGATCACACCCCCAGATACAGTGCACCCCCCAGAATCCCAGATCACAGTGCACACCCCCAGATAATACCAGATTCACGTGAATCACACCCCAGATCACCCACACAGATCACAGTGCACACCCCCAGATCACACCCCAGATCAGATCACACCCCAGATAATACTCCACCAGATCACAGTGCACACCCCAGATCACACCTCCAGATCACAGTGCACACCCCCAGATCACACCCCCAGATAATACCCCACCAGATCACAGTGCACACCCCAGATATACCCACCAGATCACAGTGCACACCCCCAGATCACACCCTCCACCAGTGCACACCCCCAGATCACACCTCCACACAGTGCACACCCCCAGATCACACCTCCAGATCACAGTGCACACCCCCAGATCACACCCCAGATAATACTCCACCAGATCAGCAGTGCACACCCCCAGATCACACCTCCAGATCACAGTGCACACCCCCAGATCACACCCCCAGATCAATACCCCACCAGATCACAGTGCACACCCCCAGATAATACCCCACAGATCACAGTGCACACCACCCCCCAGATCACACCTCCAGATCACAGTGCACATCACACCCCCCCCACCAGATCACAGTGCACACCCCAGAACCCTCCACACAGTGCACACCCCAGATACACCCCCAGATTACCCCACCCGATCAGAGGACACACCCCAGGTCACACATTTCTAGAAGACCAGCAGACATCTTACCTCCACACAGGTCTCGATCTCGGAGTACTGGTTCATTATGGGGAGGACGGTCTCCATGCTGCTGTAATCCAGAAGGTCGGACTTATTGCCCACCAGGATGAGGGGGATCCTGAGAGCAGAGGCAGAAGGTGCGTTACAGCAGAGAAGGGACCCCTCCCCCCAGCAGGACCCCACGAGGAGGCAGAGAGGCCCTGCCCCCACATTACCTGCTGTCCTTGTCCGTCCGCTCATTAATCAGAGGAATCCAATGGTTAGTGACCTGCAGACAAGAGCAGACGATCACAGAAGACTACCCCATAGTGAGGGGGCGGAGACATGGGATGAGGGGCGGAGACAGGGATGTAAGGAGGTGGGGCTGAGAGAGCGGGGAGTAAGGAGGAGGGGAGGAGCAGAGAGAGAAGAGAGAGTGAGAGAGAGGGAGTAAGAAGGGGGCAGAGAGAAAGCAGAGAGAGAGAAAGGGGAGTAAGGAGGAGAGAGAGAGAGGGGAGTAAGGAGGAGGAGCAGAGAGAGAGGGGAGTAAAGTGGAGGGCAGAGAGAGAGAGAGAGAGTAGGAGTAAGAGAGGAGAGGGCAGAAGAGAGAGAGAGAGAGAGAGAGAGAGGAGCAGAGAGAGAGGGGAGAGGAGAGAAGGAGGAGAGGAGAGAGAGAGAGAGGAGGGGAGAGAGGGGAGAGAGAGAGAGAAGAGGAGAGAGAGGAGGAGAAGTAAGGGGAGGGAGAGAGAGAGAGAAGAGGAGGAGAAGAGAGGGGAGAGAGAGAGAGGGGAGTAAGGAGGAGGGGCAGAGAGAGAGTAAGGAGGAGGGCAGAGAGAGCAGAGAGAGAGGAGGAGGGAGAGAGGAGGAGAGAGGAGCAGAGAAGAGAGAGAGGAGTAAGGAGGAGGGGCAGAGAGAGAGAGAAGAGAGAGGAGTAAGGAGGAGGGGCAGAGAGAGAGAGAGGGAGTAAGGAGGAGGGCAGAGAGAGAGAGAGGAGAGTAAGGAGGAGGGGCAGAGAGAGAGAGGAGTAAGGAGGAGGGGCAGAGAGAGAGAGGGAGAGGAGGGGAGAGAAGGAGGAAGGAGAGGAGAGAGAGGAGAGAGAGGAGGAGAGGGGAGAGGATAAGGAGGGAGGAGGGAGAGAGAGAGAGAGAGGGGAGTTAAGAGGAGGGGCAGAGAGAGAGAGAGAGGGAGAGAGTAAGGAGGAGGGGCAGAGAGAGAGAGAGGAGGAGTAGGAGGAGAGAGAGAGAGATAAGGGAGGAGAGAGAGAGAGAGGAGTAAGAGGAGGAAGAGAGAGAGAGAGGAGTAAGGAGGAGGGGAGAGAGAGAGAGAGAGACAGGGAGTAAGGAGGAGGGGCAGAGAGACAGAGAGGGAGTAAGGAGGAGGGCAGAGAGAGAGGGGAGTAAGGAGGAGGGAGAGAGACGAAGGAGGAGGGGCAGAGAGACAGAGAGGGGCAGAGAGAGAGGGGAGTAAGGAGGAGGGGCGGAGAGAGAGGGAGTAAGGAGGAGGGCAGAGAGAGAGAGGGGAGTAAGGGAGGAGGGGCAGAGAGAGGGAGTAAGGAGGAGGGGCAGAGAGAGAGAGAGGAGAGGAAGGAGGAGTAAGGAGGAGGGGCAGAGAGAGAGAGAGGAGTAAGGAGGAGGGCAGAGAGAGAGAGAGGAGTAAGGAGGAGGGGCAGAGAGAGAGAGAGGGAGCAAGGAGAGAGGGGCAGGAGAGAGAGAGAGAGAGGGAGGAGAAGGAGGAGGCAGAGAGAGAGGGAGTAAGGAGGAGGGGCAGAGAGAGAGAGGGGGAGTAAGGAGGAGGGGCAGAGAGAGAGAGGGAGTAGGAGGAGGAGAGGGAGAGGCAGGGCGGGCATGAGGGGGCGGGGCAGGCAGGCCATGAGGGGGGCGGGGCAGGGGCAGGCAGGCAGGCAGGCCATGAGGGGGCGGGGCAGGCAGGCCAGAGGGGGCGGGGCAGGCAGGCCAGGAGGGGGCGGGGTAGGCAGGCCAGGAGGGGCGGGGCAGGCAGGCCAGGAGGGGTGGGGCAGTCAGGCCAGGAGGGGGCGGGGGCTCTGGTCACCTTGTCTATGGAGTTCTTGTTGTTGACTGCGTATACGATGCAGATAACATTCGCCTGCAGAGGAAGAACAGAGGCGGCGGGGTTACTGACCGCGAGGAGTCATGTGACGTCAGTCTAGTTATAAGCTGTATTCTAGATGAGGGTTGTAGTCTTACCCGCGAGATCTCATTATACAGCTGTTCATCTGTCTGCTCCGACTCTGCAGAGAGCAAACAAGACAAAGTGAGAAGGAGGCGATGCACTTAAAGGGCTGCTCCACAAATACTCCCCCGGATCTGAACACGTCTGTAACTGCAAGTCATTACAAGTGTGGTATAGTCCATGAGCTACTCAATAACAGCGCCACATGCTGTCTGTTCTTTCCCTTATTTCTCTGACCATACCATTGAGGTGGTCGCACATGCTCAGTTTCAATCTTCAACTGCCACCAGCCAGATCTTGTGTTAGAAGCTGTGGTAGTTATAGGAAAAGAGCAGCAGCGGGAAAGACACGCCCCCTGGGAAAAAGACACGCCCCCAGGTAAAAAAATGACACGCCCCAAGTTAAAAAAAGACACGCCCCCTGAGAAAAGAAAAAAAAAAAAAAGACGCGTGCTCTGCATAATGACCGAACTCCACCGACACCCCTCCGCAGCGCTCTGCATAATACTCCACCGACACCCCCCAGCGTTCAGACTCCCCGACACCCCCCGCAGCGCTCTGTATAATGACCGAACTCCAGCCAACACCCCTCCGCAGCGCTTCTGCATAATGATGGGACTCCACCGACACCCCCCGCAGCGTTCAGACTCCTCCGACACCCCCCGCAGCGCTCTGTATTAATGAACCGAACTCCACTCCACCGACACCCCCCCCGTTCTCCACCCGACACCCCCGCAGCGCTCTGTATAATGACCGAACTCCACCGACACCCCCCGCAGCGCTCTGCATCCACCGACACCCCCCGCAGCGTGAACTCCACCGACACCCCAGCGCTCTGTATAATGAACCGAACTCCACCGGCACCCCGCGCCTCTGTATAATGACCGAACTCCACCGACACCCCTCCGCAGCGCTTTGTATAATGACCGAACTCCACCGACACCCCTCCGCAGCGCTCTGTATAAATGACCGAACTCCACCGACACCCCCCGCAGCTCCACCGACTCCACCGACAACCCACCCAGCTGCTCTGTATAATGACCAGACTCCACCCAACACCCCCGCAGGGCTCAGACTCCACCGGGACTCCACCGAACCCCCGGTGCGCTGTGCTTAAAGAGTGGACTCCACCGACTCACCCCCCCCCGCAGGCTCAGACTCCACCAGAACCCTCCACCGTGCGCTCTGCTTAACTTTCCAAAATGACCAGACTCCACCAACACCCCCCCGCAGGGCTCAGACTCCACCGAAACCCCCGGTGCGCTGTGTTTAAAGAGACCGACTCCACCGACACCCCCGCAGGGCTCAGACTCCACCGACACCCCCGCAGGGCTCAGACTCCACCGACACCCCCGCAGGGCTCAGACTCCACCGACACCCCCCGCAGGGCTCCAGACCCCCGGCAGGGCTCAGACTCCACCGAAACCCCCCCGCAGCGCTCAGACTCCACCGACACCCCCGGTGCGCTGTGCTTAAAGAGTGGACTCCACCAACTCCCCCCCGCAGGGCTCAGACTCCACCGACACTCCCCGCAGCGCTCTACATAATGACCGGACTCCACCAACACCCCCCGCAGGGCTAAGACTCTACCAACACCCCCCGCAGGGCTAAGACTCCACCGACGCCCCCCCCCCCGCAGGGCTCAGACTCCACCGACACCCCCCCCCGCAGGCTCAGACTCCACCGACACCCCTCGCAGGGCTCAGACTCCACTGACACCCACCGCCCACCAACACCGGAGTATCTTCAGTGTTAGTGGATAAAACAAGGACAGTCTCACCGGAATAATCCACGATGTGGGTGGGCACCCGTTCCGGGGTGACGTCTCCTGGGATTGTGATCTCCTCAGCGCGAGCAGGAACCTGAGAGAAGATCACAGATCACACGGATTAGCCGGGTATAGGCGCATTGATTAGAGAGCCTGGGCTCATTTACATAAAGGGGCCCAAGTCATGTGACTTTACTGGCCCCTGATCCCAGCAGAACCTGGAGAACAAATGGCAGGAGAGAAGTAAACTCCACCTCCAAAACAGAGAGCTCCGCCCACCACAACCGCTAAACTTAAAGAGCCAGTTCAGCGGTAATCACCGTATACTGAACACGCGTCACATCTACAACATACAGGACAGGAGAACACCCCCGTCACATCTACAACATACAGGAGAGGAGAACACCGGCGTCACATCTACAACATACAGGAGAGAACACCGGCGTCACATCTACAACATACAGGAGAGGAGAACACCCCCGTCACATCTACAACATACAGGAGAGGAGAACCGGCGTCACATCTACAAGATACAGGAGAGGAGAACACCGGCGTCACATCTACAACATACAGGAGAGGAGAACACCGGCGTCACATCTACAACATACAGGAGCAGGAGAACACCGGCGTCACATCTACAACAAACACCCAGAGGAGAACACCGGCGTCACATCTACAACATACAGGAGAGGAGAACACCGCGTCACATCTACAAACATACAGGAGAGAACACCGCTCACATCTACAACATACAGGAGAGGAGAACACCGGCGTCACATCTACAACATACACGGAGAGGAGAACACCGGCGTCACATCTACAACATACAGGAGAGGAAGAACACCGGCGTCACATCTACAACATACAGGAGAGAAACACCGGCTAACATCCACAACATACAACATACAGGAGAGGAGAACACCGGCGTCACATCTACAAGATACAGGAGAGGAGAGAACACCGGCGTCACATCTACAACATACAGGACAGGGGAACACCCGGCGTCACATCTACAACATACAGGAGAGGAGAACACCGGCGTCACATCTACAACATACAGGACAGGAGAACACCCCGTCACATCTACAACATACAGGAGAGGAGAACACCGGCGTCACATCTACAACATACAGGAGAGGAGAACACGGCGTCACAATCACAACATACAGAGAGGAGAACACCGGCGTCACATCTACAACATACAGGACAGGAGAACACCGGCGTCACATCTACAACATACAGGAGAGGAGAACACCGGCGTCACATCTACAACATAAGGAGAGGAGAACACGGCGTCACATCTATCTACAACATACAGGAGAGAACACCGGCGTCACATCTACAACATACAGGAGAGGAGAACACCGGCGTCACATCTACAAGATACAGGAGAGGAGAACACCGGCGTCACATCTACAACATACAGGAGAGGAGAACACCGGCGTCACATCTACAACATACAGGAGAGGAGAACACCGGCGTCACATTTACAACATACAGGACAGGAGAACAGCGGCGTCACATCTACAAGATACAGGAGAGGAGAACACCGGCGTCACATCTACAACATACAGGACAGGAGAACACCGGCGTCACATCTACAAACATACAGGAGGGGAGAACACCGGCGTCACATCTACAACATACAGGAGAGGAGAACACCGGCGTCACATCTACAACATACAGGAGAGGAGAACACCGGCGTCACATCTACAAACAACAGGAGAGGAGAACACCGGCGTCACATCTACAACATACAGGACAGGGAACACCGGCGTCACATCTACAACATACAGGACAGGACAGAGGACACGGCGTCACATCTACAACATACAGGAGAGGAGAACACCGCGTCACATCTACAACATACAGGAGGAGAACACGGCGTCACACTACAACATACAGGAGAGGAGAACACCGGCGTCACATCTACAACATACAGGAGAGGAGAACACCGGCACATCTACAACATACAGGAGAGGAGAACACCGGCGTCACATCTAACAACATACAGGAGAGGAGAACACCGGCGTCACATCTACAACATACAGGAGAGGAGAACACCGGCGTCACATCTACAACATAGAGGAGAAGGAACACCGGCGTCACATCTACAACATACAGGAGAGAGAACACCGGCGTCACATCTACAACATACAGGAGAGGAGAACACCGGCGTCACATCTACAACATACAGGAGAGGAGAACACCGGCGTCACATCTACAACATACAGGAGAGGAGAACACCTGGCGTCACATCTACAACATACAGGAGAGGAGAACACTGGCGTCACATCTACAACATACAGGAGAGGAGAACACCGGCGTCACATCTACAACATACAGGAGAGGAGAATACCGGCGTCACATCTACAACATACAGGAGAGGAAACACCGGCATCACATCACAACATACAGGACAGGGGAACACCGCGTCACATCTACAACATACAGGAAGGAGAACACCGGCGTCACATCTACAACATACAGGAGAGGAGAACACCGGCGTCACATCTACAACATACAGGAGAGGAGAACACCGGCGTCACATCTACAACATACAGGAGAGGAGAACACCCCGTCACATCTACAACATACAGGAGAGGAGAACACCGGCGTCACATCTACAACAATACAGGAGAGGAGAACACCGCGTCACATCTACAACATACAGAGAGGAGAACACCGTTGTCACATCTACAACATACAGGACAGGAGAACACCGGCGTCACATCTACAACATTACAGGGAGGAGAACACCCCGTCACATCTACAACATACAGGAGAGGAGAACACCGGCGTCACATCTACAACATACAGGAGAGGAGAACACCGGCGTCACATCTACAACATACAGGAGAGGAGAACACCGGCGTCACATCTACACATACAGGAGAGGAGAACACCGGCGTCACATCTACAACATACAGGAGAGGAGAACACCGGCGTCACATCTACAACATACAGGAGAGGAGAACACCGGCGTCCAGAGGAGAACATCACATCTACAACATACAGGAAAGGAGAACACCGGCGTCACATCTACAACATACAGGACAGGAGAACACCGGCGTCACATCTACAACATACAGGAGAGGAGGAAACACCGGCGTCACATCTAACATACAGGAGAGGAGAACACCGGCGTCACGTCACATCTACAACATACAGGAGAGGAGAACACCGGCGTCACATCTACAACATACAGGAGAGGAGAACACCGGCGTCACATCTACAACATACAGGAGAGGAGACACCGCGTCACATCTACAACATACAGGAGGAGAACACCGGCGTCACATCTACAACATACAGGAGAGGAACACCGGCGTCACATTACAACAACATACAGGACAGGAGAAACAACATACAGCCCGTCACATCTACAACATACAGGAGAGGAGAACACCGGCGTCACATCTACAACATACAGGACAGGGAACACCCGCCATGGACGGGCAGGTCTTCTCTCGGGATCAGTAGGACTCTG
>ONZH01020277.1:0-14359 GCA_900303285.1 Rhinella marina
TTTTGCCTCCTCTGTGACGACTCTACATAGTGTTTTTGGCTTCTTTGTACCCCTCCACACGGTGGTTTTGCCTTCTCCGTGACCCCCACACACACACACACACACTCGCGGTGGTTTTGCCTCCTCTGTGCCCCTCTACATGGTGGTTTTGCCTCCTCTGTGACCCCCCCCACACACTGTGGTTTTGCCTCCTCTGTGCCCCTCCACACGGTGGTTTGCTTCCTCTTTGCTCCCTCCACACGGTGGTATTGCCTCCTCTTTGCCCCTCCACATGGTGGTTTTGCCTCCTCTTTGCCCCCTCCACGAGGTGGTTTTGCCTCCTCTGTGCCCTCTGAGGTTTGATATGGGGGTTGGATCTAAAAGGTAAGGGGGTATTTTTTGGTAGTATCTGTACCAGTATTTTCAGGGGGAATATTTCTGCAGTATAGTATTGGGGAGCACAGCGGGCACAGTATTAAATGTGGCAGGATGGGGTGTTCAGAAGGTGGGAAGAGGATGGAAAAGTAGGAAACTAAGATGTCTGTCAAATTCTGCAGAGAGAAGAGATGGCTGAAATAAATCATCATGGCGGTCTGGTCTGAAAGGAGAAGATGAGGACAGAGAACATCGACATCAGAGGAGTCATCATTGCATGTAAGAGGTATGGGGTGTAAGAGGTATGGGGTGCTATATTACCCTGTATGTTCTGTAGCACTGTATGTAATGTTTTGCAAGTATGTATTTAAAGGGGTTGTCCATCTTTTTTTTTCTCATATGAGCGCTACCCTCTCTTCAAACAGGTGATTGGTGGGGGTGACGGGGGTCGGACCCCCACTGATCCTGAAGATAGGTCATCAATAGTAAAAAGGGAACAACCCCTTTAACAGTAGGACTGGAGGGAATGGGTTAGGTTGAGAATTTGGCTGGGGGGGGCATTTCAATTTTTACCTCAGGCAACAGAAAGGCTAGGTGCTCCCCTGCCCCTGGCCAAAAAGCACTGAGGGAAGGGGGGCCCAAGCTGAACTCTTGCACCAGGGCCCATGAGCCTTTAGCTACACCCCTGCCCAAGAACATCTGGTCTTGGATAGAAAGAGGATCTTTTTGTTCCTCCATATGTATAGTGGCCCTAATATTTTTTAATAGGGACTCCGTCTGTTGTATCTTTGGATAGATCCGAATCTGATTCTGAAGTTAGTAATCCTTCTTCAACATCAGAGTCCTCAACCTCAGGGCGAACAGACTGTGTATTAGAGGTAGAAGGCTTGTATGGAACAGAAGCCAGTCTAGCATCTATGGCCGCTCCCACTTCCTCCTTAATTAGGGATCTCAAGCTTTCTACTAAAGACGGGGATTCCACATTCATAACCTTGTCCGAACACTTCGTGCATAGAGACTTTTTATAAGCTGTGGATAGAGCCCTTTTACATACAGGGCATTTCTTCTTGCGTGATGGCTCTTCCAAGGATCTACCAGTATATTTCCCCTAATAATAAGGGGTGATATGTAATTAAAAATAATTTAAGATGAATGGGAGCCGCCACCAAGAGAAGAACACACCAAGTGCAAAAACACGTAATGTCTCACTAGAGGAGGCTTACCGGACTGGGGGGCCGAGCAGGGTCTATGGATCACCGGGAGGTGTCGCTTTCTGACTGCACCGACATCCTTTCTGCAGAATGAATGGATTCCATGAGGAACGCCGATTCCTTAAAATGTATGGGCTCCTCGGTGGAAGTGACATCCAACGCACGACGCGCGGGAGCGTCTGACGCCATCAGAAGTTGCCCGCCTCCCGTATGACACACAGAGCGTTCCCTGCCCAAGAGAACGCCCTCGATCCACAGCCGCATGCCTCCGATACCTTCTGGAGGCAATTTGGATGCCCGGGGATGCTGGCCTTGCCGGACTTACATCCAGAGGGAGGGAGAGCCCCAAACATGAGCCCCGCGATCCTCACCCCCTGCCTCCCGGAACAGCCGGGGAGAACAGACCTAGAAGGCCTCTGCGATGCGCATTGTTCCACCTGCCTCCAGAGGGACAGGAAACAACTGGAGAAGGTAAGAAGGAGGAGGCTTTAAAGGCGTTGGTCTCTTAGTTGTTTCCTGTCCCTGGGGAGGCGGGTTATCCTCTGGGTGTGCCATTGTGTAGGCGTGGGGAAAAAAATTATTAACGTGAATAATCTACCAAAAAAGTGAAATTTTGAAATTTCACCTCCATTTTCCTTTAATTCTTGTGGAACACCTCAAGGGTTAACAAAGTTTGTAACATCAGTTTTTTATAATTTGAGGAGTGTAGTTTCTAAAATTGGGTCATTTATTAGTGGTTTCCATTAGGTAAGCCTCACAAAATCACTTTATAACTGAATTGGTGCTCAAAAAATGGTTTGGGAAATATTGTTGAAAATTTGAAAAATTGCTTTTAAACTTTATAAAATAAAATGACATTTCCAAAATGATGCCAACATAAAGTAGACATATGGGGAATGTTAAGTAATAAATATTTTATGAGGTATCACTTTCTGTTTTAAAAGCAGAGAAATTAAAAATTTTTAAATTGAAAATGTTTCAAAATATTTGGTAAATTTTGGATTTTTTTCATAAATAAAGGTGAAATATATTGACTCAAATTTATGACTGTCATGAAGTACAATGTGCCACGAGAAACAATCTTAGAATGGCCTGGATAAGTAAAAGAGTTCTAAAGTTATTACCACATAAAGTGAGACCTGTCAGATTTGCAAAAATCGGCCTGGGATTTAAGGTGAAAAGTGGCTCGGTACTGAAAGGGTTAAACATTTATATTGAAGTAAGGACTTGCTAGTCTACAGGTCCCAATACACAGGATGACTATTTGTTGTCCTAGATAGTTGGCCATTGCGTTGAGCAATAAGGTGACTTATCGCTAACAAGAAATCGCTGAGAAAAAATATATATATATACTCACTGCCCAGCATGTCCTGGCCCTCCGTCCCTCCTCCAGCCACTATTTCTTGCTTCTCTGGCTGCAGCTTTTGAATTTCGTGCTGTCTCCTATCCCTATGGGGCTTTCGGATGATCAGTGTATGACATGTCATGAGCTGATTTGCTAACTCATAAAACATTTGGCCGATAATTGCCCAATGTAAAACCACCTTTATAAGTTGAAGTTTCAAGACGTTATGACCTTTATTATACTACTTATGAACAGTCAACTTTTTCTGGTTGAAGTAATAAAAGTCCATGTGTTTAGAGTTTTAATATTTAAGTCAGTTAGCTCTCTCACTTAACTTACCAGACAAAGCTGAATCCCCAGTAAAGTGTTGAAAAATTTAGTAATTCTTCTGTATATCACTCAAAGCAACTAATGGGGGTATAATATGGTCTGAGGCAGTGGCGTAGCTACCGGGGGGGCAGGGGGGGCGACGGCTCCGGGCCCAGTGACTCAAGGGTGCCCATAAAAATAAAAAATCTTACTTACCTGTTCTGCACTGCGGCTGCCCTCCGGTCCGCGCTCTGTAAGAGAGGTAAGAGAGGTTTTTTATTTTTATCTTATGTGGCTGGGTGGGCTGATCTGAGGTCTGATGGGGGCACAATACGCTGATCTGAGGTCTGATGGGAGCACAATATGCAGATCTGAGGTTTGCTGGGGCACAATACGCTGATCTGAGGTCTGATGAGGGCACATTAAGCTGATCTGAGGTCTGATGGGGGCACAATACGATGATCTGAGGTCTGATGGGGGCACAATATGCAGATCTGAGGTTTGATGGGGCACAATACGCTGATCTGAGGTCTGATGGGGGCACAATACGCTGATCTGAGGTCTGATGGGGGGCACAATAGGCTGATCTGAGGTTTGATGGGGCACAATAGGCTGATCTGAGGTCTGATGGGGGCACAATATGCTGATCTGAGGTCTGATGGGGGCACAATATGCAGATCTGAGGTTTGATGGGGCACAATACGCTGATCTGAGGTCTGATGGGGGCACATTAAGCTGATCGGAGGTCTGATGGGGGCACAATACGCTGATCTGAGGTCTGATGGGGGGCACAATAGGCTGATCTGAGGTTTGATGGGGCACAATAGGCTGATCTGAGGTCTGATGGGGGCACAATACGCTGATCTGAGGTCTGATGGGGGCACAATATGCTGATCTGAGGTTTGATGGGGCACAATATGCTGATCTGAGGTCTGATGGGGGCACAATACGCTGATCTGAGGTCTGATGGGGGCACAGTACGCTGATCTGAGGTCTGATGGGGGCACAGTACGCTGATCTGAGGTCTGATGGGGGCACAGTACGCTGATCTGAGGTCTGATGGGGGCACAGTACGCTGATCTGAGGTCTGATGGGGGCACAGTACGCTGATCTGAGGTCTGATGGGGGCACAGTACGCTGATCTGAGGTCTGATGGGGGCACAGTACGCTGATCTGAGGTCTGATGGGGGCACAGTAAGCTGATCTGAGGTCTGATGGGGGCACAATACGCTGATCTGAGGTCTGATGGGGCACAATACGCTAATCTGAGGTCTGATGGGGGCACAGTAGGCTGATCTGAGGTCTGATGGGGCACAATACGCTAATCTGAGGTCTGATGGGGGCACAGTAGGCTGATGTGAGGTCTGATGGGGCACAATACGCTGATCTGAGGTCTGATGGGGACACAGTAGGCTGATGTGAGGTCTGATGGGGGCACAGTATGCTAATCTGAGGTCTGATGGGGGCACAGTAGGCTGATCTGAGGTCTGATGGGGGCACAATACGCTGATCTGAGGTCTGATGGGGGGCACAATAGGCTGATCTGAGGTTTGATGGGGCACAATAGGCTGATCTGAGGTCTGATGGGGGCACAATACGCTGATCTGAGGTCTGATGGGGGCACAATATGCTGATCTGAGGTTTGATGGGGCACAATATGCTGATCTGAGGTCTGATGGGGGCACAATACGCTGATCTGAGGTCTGATGGGGGCACAGTACGCTGATCTGAGGTCTGATGGGGGCACAGTACGCTGATCTGAGGTCTGATGGGGGCACAGTACGCTGATCTGAGGTCTGATGGGGGCACAGTACGCTGATCTGAGGTCTGATGGGGGCACAGTACGCTGATCTGAGGTCTGATGGGGACACAGTAGGCTGATGTGAGGTCTGATGGGGGCACAGTATGCTAATCTGAGGTCTGATGGGGGCACAGTAGGCTGATCGGAGGTCTGATGGGGGCACAATACGCTGATCTGAGGTCTGATGGGGGCACAATAGGCTGATCTGAGGTTTGATGGGGCACAATAGGCTGATCTGAGGTCTGATGGGGGCACAATACGCTGATCTGAGGTCTGATGGGGGCACAATATGCTGATCTGAGGTTTGATGGGGCACAATATGCTGATCTGAGGTCTGATGGGGGCACAATACGCTGATCTGAGGTCTGATGGGGGCACAGTACGCTGATCTGAGGTCTGATGGGGGCACAGTACGCTGATCTGAGGTCTGATGGGGGCACAGTACGCTGATCTGAGGTCTGATGGGGGCACAGTACGCTGATCTGAGGTCTGATGGGGGCACAGTACGCTGATCTGAGGTCTGATGGGGGCACAGTACGCTGATCTGAGGTCTGATGGGGGCACAGTACGCTGATCTGAGGTCTGATGGGGGCACAGTAAGCTGATCTGAGGTCTGATGGGGGCACAATACGCTGATCTGAGGTCTGATGGGGCACAATACGCTAATCTGAGGTCTGATGGGGGCACAGTAGGCTGATCTGAGGTCTGATGGGGCACAATACGCTAATCTGAGGTCTGATGGGGGCACAGTAGGCTGATGTGAGGTCTGATGGGGCACAATACGCTGATCTGAGGTCTGATGGGGACACAGTAGGCTGATGTGAGGTCTGATGGGGGCACAGTATGCTAATCTGAGGTCTGATGGGGGCACAGTAGGCTGATGTGAGGTCTGATGGGGCACAATACGCTAATCTGAGGTCTGATGGGGGCACAGTAGGCTGATGTGAGGTCTGATGGGGCACAATACGCTGATCTGAGGTCTGATGGGGACACAGTAGGCTGATCTGAGGTCTGATGGGGCACAATATGCTAATCTGAGGTCTGATGGGGGCACAATACGCTGATCTGAGGTCTGATGGGGGCACAATACGCTGATCTGAGGTCTGATGGGGGCACATTCTGCTGATCTGAGGTCTGATGGGGGCAGGGGAGTGATGTAAAAACTGGGGACACGTTTCCTTTAACATAGGAGTCCCCTTGTTTTTTACTCCTATTAATCCTATATTTTACTGCATTATGTGGTAGAGTATTTAGATTAGGGTATGTAGAAAGTCTATTGTACTGTACTTAGCAGCATAGACGATCTTGCAGTTTATATAGTCATCTTTCTAATACAATATTATAACCACAACTAGTAGTATGTGCCTGTGAAGTTGGAAACGTGCGTTTGGGAAGCCAATAAGTAGGGGGCCCACTCAAGTATGTTTCGCCCCCCCTGTGCTGAACCTCTAGCTATGCCTCTGGTCTGAGGGGTATGAACTGACCTAGACTAACTTATGCCCTGGGTATATTTTGGCCCAGACCAATTTATACCCCAGAGAATAAATTAGCCTAGGCTACTTTAACCCCTGGTATAGTCTGGACTGTGGGTATACTCTGGCCTGTTACATCGGGCAATCATACGGACAATGGGGTGGTAACTCCTAACACCCCTTCTCTGAGAAAACAAAGTCGGACATGAATGCTGGTAAGGTTGTAATGGAGGTGGCTGAGCAACTGCTACTTAGGCAATTGTCCCTACAATGCTCACTCCACTCCAGTATCTCCTTGGCCTGCTAATCAACAACAGGATTATGTGCTACCAACCAGGGAAGACCTAATACCATAGGAGTGGGAAGACCTTCAAGAACATAGCAAGAAATAGACTCATTATGGTGGGCTCCCACCCAAAGATGTATATTACGTATAATGGGTGTTAGGTTCCCCTGAGTAAGAGGAGCGATGGAGTATATGGGGATTGATCTAGATAAAGGACTAAAAGAAAAACCCAGAGTCCGAGCGAATCGGGCATCCACCATATTGACCCCAGCCCCAGTGTCCCAAAAAAACAGAGATTGTCTCAGTTTTATTACCTGAAACTACCATAGCTTGGAAAACAAACCGAGACTGTATGGAGTTGATGTATACACCCAGGTTGTCCTCAAGAGTCAACCGCACAACCTGGGGTCAGTAGTTTTACGGTTGTTTCTTTTTGGGTATGGATGGACAAGCTCTAATAAAATGACCCCTCTGACCACAGAAAAAAACAAACCCCTGTCTTATGGCAAACTCCAGGAGGACTGCAAAAAAGGGGGTCAGTCAGTACATCCAATGTGCAGGTGCACGCTGCCATGGCTAGAAACACTAAGGGAAAAAACACAATGCAGCAGCACTCTGCAAACACAAATAACGTACAACATTGCCAAAGTCTATACCTCTCCTGGTGCCTCACGGCCTCCAATGCATATACTGAGAGTAGGTCAGAGCTTTATACTTTCTCTGATTAAAATTAGCCTATGGGGCAGACAGGCTTATCAGGAGTGCAAGACTGGCTGGAGTAGCCACACCCAGGGCTGCCATCAGATATTTCGGGGCCCCCTACAGGCAAATTTCGCGGGCCCCCCCCCTTTCGGGTAAACTTTACAGATTTGCTTAATATGCAGCAGCCTCCACATAGCACATTACATCTTTCTTTTTTACGTCATATTACAACTGCTTTTTTTGCCCAAAAGATTAGTAAGCCTGCCACCGCGACAAGGTAGACTATTTAGGCAGGATCCTACCCTAGGCTAATGTTTTTACGCTACATGTTATATTATTATTATTCACACACTGATAAACATTTTCAATAGGGAAACACAGTTGCCATTAAATTCAGTTACATGCTTGTAAGTGCAGAGTGTTGAGGCACATTGTGTTGATCTGAGGTCTGATGGGGGCACAAGACGCTGATCTGAGGTCTGTTGGGGGCACAAGACGCTGACCTGAGGTCTGATTCGGGCACAAGATGCTGACCTGAGCTCTGATGGGGGCACATTGTGTTGATCTGAGGTCTGATGGGGCACAAGATGCTGATCTGAGGTCTGATGGGGGCACAAGACGCTGACCTGAGGTCTGATGGGGGCACAAGACGCTGATCTGAGGTCTGATGGGGGCACAATGTGTTGATCTGAGGTTTATTATCCCTGTACTGTGACATCACTGTGTGTATTATCCCTGGACTTTGACATCACTGTGTTTATCATCCCTGTACTGTGACATCACTGTGTGTATTATCCCTGTACTGTGACATCACTGTGTTTATTATCTCTGTACTGTGACATCACTGTGTTTATTATCCCTGTACAGTGACATCGCTGTGTTTATTATCCCTGTACTGTGACATCACTAACATAGTAACATAGTAACATAGTTTGTAAGGCCGAAAAAAGACATCTGTCCATCCAGTTCAGCCTGTTTTCCTACAAGTTGATCCAGGGGAAGGCAAAAAACCCTGTGAGGTAGAAGCCAATTTTCCTCACTTTAGGGGGAAAAATTCCTTCCCGACTCCAGTCAGGCAATCAGAATAACTCCCTGGATCAACGACCCCTCTCTAGTAACTATAACCTGTAATATTATTACCCTCCAGAAATACATCCAGGCCCTTCTTGAACTCTCTTAGTGAACTTACCATCACCACCTCCTCAGGCAGAGAGTTCCATAGTCTCACTGCTCTTACCGTAAAGAATCCTCTTCTATGTTTATGTACAAACCTTCTTTCCTCCAGACGCAGAGGATGTCCCCTCGTCATGGTCACTGTCCTCGGGATAAATAGATGATGGGAGAGATCTCTGTACTGACCTCTGATATATTTATACATAGTTATTAGATCTCCCCTCAGTCGTCTTTTTTCTAAAGTGAATAAGCCTAATTTTGATAATCTTTCTGGGTACTGTAGTCCACCCATTCCAGTTATTACTTTAGTTGCCCTCCTCTGAACCCTCTCCAGCTCTGCTATGTCTGCCTTGTTCACAGGAGCCCAGAACTGTACACAGTACTCCATATGTGGTCTGACTAGTGATTTGTAAAGTGGCAGGACTATGTTCTCATCACGGGCATCTATGCCTCTTTTGATGCAACCCATTATCTTATTGGCCTTGGCAGCAGCTGTCTGACACTGGTTTCTGCAGCTTAGTTTGCTGTTCACTAAAATTCCTAGGTCCTTTTCCATGTCAGAGTTACCCAATGCTTTACCATTTAGTATGTACTGGTGACTTGCATTATTCCTTCCCATATGCATAACCTTACATTTGTCAGTGTTAAACCTCATCTGCCACTTTTCTGCCCAAGCCTCCAGTCTGTCCAGATCCTGCTGTAGCAGTGCACTGTCCTCTTCTGTGTTAATTACTTTACACAGTTTAGTGTCATCTGCAAAAATTGATATTTTACTGTGCAAGCTTTCTACAAGATCATTAATAAATATATTGAAAAGAACAGGACCCAATACAGACCCCTGTGGTACCCCACTAGTGACAGTGACCCAATCTGAGTATGTACCGTTAATAACCACCCTCTGTTTTCTATCACTAAGCCAGTTACTTACCCACATACAGACATTTTCTCCCAGGCCAAGCATTCTCATTTTGTATACTAACCTTTTATGTGGTACAGTGTCAAACGCTTTGGAGAAGTCCAAATATACGACATCCATTGAGTCGCCGCGGTCAAGTCTAGAACTTACCTCCTCATAGAAACTGATTAAATTGGTTTGACATGACCGATCCCTCATGAAGCCATGCTGATATGGAGTTATTTGCTTATTTTCATTGAGGTACTCCAAGATAGCATCTCTCAGAAAACCTTCAAACAGTTTACCCACAACAGACGTTAAACTTACCGGCCTATAGTTTCCAGGCTCTGTTTTTGGACCCTTTTTGAATATTGGCACCACATTTGCTATGCGCCAATCCTGTGGAACACTCCCCGTCAGTATAGAGTCCTTAAATATCAGAAATAAGGGTCTGTCGATTACATTACTTAATTCTCTTAGGATACTGTGTTTATTATCCCTGGACTTTGACATCACTGTGTTTATTATCCCTGTACGGTGACATCACTGTGTTTATTATCCCTGTACTGTGACATCACTGTGTGTATTATCCCTGTACTGTGATATCACTGTGTTTATTATCCCTGTACGGTGACATCACTGTGTTTATTATCCCTGTACTGTGACATCACTGTGTTTATTATCCCTGTACTGTGACAGCGCTGTGTTTATTATCCCTGTACGGTGACATTACTGTGTTTATTATCTCTGTACTGTGACATCGCTGTGTTTATTATCCCTGTACGGTGACATCACTGTGTTTATTATCCCTGTACGGTGACATCACTGTGTTTATTATCCCTGTACTGTGACATCACTGTGTTTATTATCCCTGTACAGTGACATCGCTGTGTTTATTATCCCTGTACAGTGACATCGCTGTGTTTGTTATCCCTGTACAGTGACATCGCTGTGTTTGTTATCCCTGTACAGTGACATCACTGTGTTTATTACTGTGGACATCGCTGTGTTTATTATCCCTGTACAGTGGACATCGCTGTGTTTATTATCCCTGTACAGTGACATCGCTGTGTTTGTTATCCCTGTACTGTGACATCACTGTGTTTATTATCCCTGTACGGTGACATCACTGTGTTTGTTATCCCTGTACTGTGACATCACTGTGTTTATTATCCCTGTACAGTGACATCGCTGTGTTTATTATCTCTGTACTGTGACATCACTGTGTGTATTATCCCTGTACGGTGACATCACTGTGTTTATTATCCCAGTGCAGGAAGAGGTAAGTGGTCTGTGTTTGTGTGTTTGTTTTCTATTTTTCAGGGTCGTGAATGCAGAGGACTACGTCGGATTCGGTGGACTACGTCGGATCAGCTTTTTTTTTTTTTTTTAATAAAATGGTCAAACAGGGGTCTGGGGGAGTGTTTATTTCAATAAAATGTTTTATACTTGTGTGTGTATTTTTTTTACAATACTACAGTTTTAGTAATCATGGGGGACCCCACGCCATTTTTTTACAAAAATAATTAAATAATTTTTAAAAAAATGGCATGGGAAATCCCCCCTTTTTTCCCTTCGCCAGCCAGATACAACCAGCAGTGGCAGCCTGGCACTACCAGGGTGGGAAGGGACACGGTTATTGGCCCTTCCCAGCCTAATGGTACCAGCCTGCAGCCGCCCCAGAGCCAGACCCTCAATTTAGAAGGTCCGGTCCTGCGGGTACCCGGCTCTTCCCGGCACCCCTGGTGGCGGTGGGTGCCAAGGTAATAGATGTTGGGGTTAGTGCTGGCCTGCCATACCGGCAAGCACTAAGCCCAGTATTAGTAATCAGGGCCGTCAGTAGATAGCCATGATTACTAAAACTGTAGTATTGTAAAAAAAATACACACACACACACAAGTATAAAACATTTTATTGAAATAAACACTCCCCCAGACCCCTGTTTGACCATTTTATTAAAAAAAAAAAAAAAAAAAAAAGCTGGTCCGACGTAGTCCACCGAATCCGACATAGTCCTCTGCATTCACGACCCTGAAAAATAGAAAACAAACAAACAAACTCAGACCACTTACCTCTTCCTGCACTGGGATAATACACACAGCGATGTCACTGTACAGGGATAATAAACACAGTGATGTCACAGTACAGGGATAACAAACACAGTGATGTCACAGTACAGAGATAATAAACACAGTGATGTCACAGTACAGGATAATAAACACAGTGATGTCACAGTCCAGGGATAATAAACACAGTGATGTCACAGTCCAGGGATAATAAACACAGTGATGTCACAGTCCAGGGATAATAAACACAGTGATGTCAAAGTCCAGGGATAATAAACACAGTGATGTCACAGTCCAGGGATAATAAACACAGTGATGTCAACAGTCCAGGGATAATAAACACAGTGATGTCACAGTCCAGGGATAATAAACACAGTGATGTCACAGTCCAGGGATAATAAACACAGTGATGTCACAGTCCAGGGATAATAAACACAGTGATGTCACCAAACAGGGATAATAAACACAGTGATGTCACCGAACAGAGATAATAAAAACAGTGATGTCACAGTACAGAGATAATAAACACAGTGATGTCACAGTCCAGGGATAATAAACACAATGATGTCACAGTACAGGGATAATAAACACAGTGATGTCACCAAACAGGGATAATAAACACAGTGATGTCACCGAACAGAGATAATAAAAACAGTGATGTCACAGTACAGAGATAATAAACACAGTGATGTCACAGTCCAGGAATAATAAACACAATGATGTCACAGTACAGGGATAATAAACACAGTGATGTCACAGTCAAGGGATAATAAACACAGTGATGTCACAGTACAGAGATAATAAACACAGTGATGTCACAGTACAGAGATAATAAACAAAGTGATGTCACAGTCAAGGGATAATAAACACAGTGTACAGAAAGTTTAAAAAAAAAATTATACTTACCTTTTTCATAGCAGCAGGGCCAGCATCATCAGAGCAGGAGATCTTCTTCTCATGTCTGAAGGGGGCGGGGCCTATGTGGCCGGGCCCCCCCCCCCCCGCCGAGACCTGAGGAGTGCCTCTGAGGTAGGGAGAGCTGCAGGGGGGACAGGAGGGAGGATGGAAGAAGCAGACAGCCGGTTTTGGCTGTCTGCTCCTTCCTGCAACAGGCAACTGTCTCTACGTCCTATGGACGCAGAGACAGCTGCCAGAGGCCCGGGCCCCCCTTTCTTGACGAATCTGCCCGGGCCCCCCACAGCAGGTTCTGCTGTACCCCCCTGATGGCGGCCCTGCTGGCCACACCTCCAGATCAGTACAACTGCAAATAAAAGGGGGTCAGTCAGCACATCCAATGTGCAGGTGCACGCTGCCATGGCTAGAAACACTAAGGAAAAAACACAATGCAGCAGCACTCTGCAAACACAAATAACATACAACATTGCCAAAGTCATAGAAAACATTCTGGTGCTAGTGCTACACTTATTTAGCAAAATTGAGATTCTTGGCAAATACATTTTGCAAAATAAGTGTAGCACAAACTCCAGGAGGACCAACCTGACGAATGGCCCCACTTAGTTGCATAGGTTCGTCTGAGTCAGAACAAGAACTCCTCAGCCTATCCCTAAGGAGTCTATCAATTCTTATAGAGACCGACCTCAAGGAACATTGGAGTCTCATACAGCGCAAGTGCATCTTTTACTTTCTCTAACAACCCCTGGCAAAACTGACTCCTGAGAGCCGGGTCATTCCATAAAGTATCCGTAGCCCACCTTCAAAACTCAGAACAATAAACCTCCGCTGACCGATCTCCCTGCTGAAGCCGCCGTAATCTACACCCAGCTAGGGAGACTCGGTCAGGGTCATCGTATACGAGACCCAGGGCCTCAAAAAACTCATCTACCACCCGGAGGGCCTGGGTACCAGCTAGTAACGAAAAAGCCCAGTATTGAAGAACCCCTTGAAGAAGGGAGATAATCTCCACTCGCTGTTCCTCATTACCAGAGGAATTTGGGTGCAGCCTGAAATATAATATAGAGGCTTCTCGGAAAAATACAAATGTGTTTCTCCCTCCAGAAAAACTGTCAGGGAGAGCAACTTTAGGTTCCGGTTTGACCTGGTTACCCATAGCAACCACTGGGCTCGAGGTCAGCTGCAGTTGCTGCTGAAGAACAGTCACTCTCAATTCTGTCACTTCAAGAGACAGACCTTGCAACTGCTTTGCCAAAGCAGCAATAGGATCCATAGTGGATCTAAAAAAAAAGAAACAAAATAAAAGCTAGATATAATATCACATCTGATATAGCAGGTAACAGATGTGTGGCGAAGAGGAGAGGGAAGTGGAGTACCCTTCCACTAGGGAGAGTGAGGAGTGGTGGCCCCTAGCTCACCTGGCACTGGCACCTGGCTGCCAGTGCCAGGATGGGCTGCTAACCTGTACGCCGATCACATGCCTCGTCATTGGCTTACATTGAAATAAGCCCTAGGTAGTGAATAGGGAGGTGGGAGCACTAGTCCTCACCACTGACACATAGGGTAACAACAAGGAAAGGACAAACAGCACAAACACAATATACAATCCCCAAAGGGAGACAACAGGGGGGAACTGGAGATCGGATAGCACCAGGTCTACAGCAACAGTTGTCCCAACTCCACCTGAGGTCAGAATAGAAGATCTGGAAAGAAGGTCTATATCTGCCAACAAGGAAAGCAAAAAGGGAAACTATGTAGTAGCTGGGAGTGGCTGACAGAGAACAGCTGAAAGGAAAAGGGACAAAAAAAATGTTAAACCTAAGCAGGAAAACC
>ONZH01020278.1:0-69604 GCA_900303285.1 Rhinella marina
CGAAGTTGACAAACGTGAAATTCAATCCAAATTTCAGGAAAAATTTGATTAATCAATTTCCATGCGCTTCGTGGTAAGGAATTGTTTTTTTTTCTAAAAGCTGTATATACTGTAATAATGTAAAATGCTGTGGCTCGACATTGGTGGTTCGTGTTGGTAGATGGTGTTTCATTGTGGCAGTACGCATGTGCGAAGTGTGCAATGGCATCATGCTGCCCACCCAGTGAGTTGTGTCACACACTGTGCAGTCACCACTGCGTGTCAGCGGGGTGTGTGATGATGTCAGTCATAATAGCATCACCATGGGACGGAGGGCAAGAAACCAAGTGATCCCACGCATGGGTCAGCTATCAAAATGCATCAGGATAATGATAAATAGAGCAATCACCATAGGGACTAATAAAAAAAAGGTGATCGCTACAAGTATATGACAAACCACTGGCAGGAGGGTCCCTCAGTAGGGATGAGCAAACCCTTTGCACCAGTGACACAGAAAAAACACACTTAATTGTGCTTTTCAGTCTGTGGGTGACCAGTAGCCATTATTGGTTGGTGCAATACTACTCCTTTACACCAGTGACATGACACGGAAATACAACAGTTAATCCGTCTGTCAATTGTGTCGGTGACACATAGCTATTTTTTTTGTGCAAAACCCTTAAATTGCCCCTGTGACAAGGAAATACAATAGTTAATCTATCTGTTAATTGTGTCAGTAACACATAGCTATTTTTTGTTGTTGTGCTAAACGCTGAAATTGCCCCTGTGATATGGAAATACAATAGTTAATCTGCCGGATAATTGTGTCAGAGTTTAAAAGTCCACCGTTACATCTGTCTTGTAATAGCAGACTAAATAAATATGTTAACTGTGTCAGTGTCACAAAGCCATTTTTTTTAAAATAACACTGCATTTTCATTCATCTTACTGTAATAGGAAAGTAAATCAGTCCATTAATTGTGTCGGTGACACACAGCAAATTTCTTTGGGTTCATTGCACTGCATTCTCATCCATCTAACTGTTATAGGAGGTTTAATTAGTCTAATTGTGTCAATGACACAAAGCAAATGTTTGGGGGTTCATCACACTGCATTTTCATCTGTCTTACTATAGTAGCAGAGTAAATCAGTATGTTTATTGTGTCGGTGACACAAAGCTATTTTTTCTTTAAATAATACCGCATTTTCATCCGACTTACTGTAATAGTAGAGTTAATCAGTCTGTTAATTTTGTTGGTGACATAAAGCCATTTTTGGGGGTTTCAAAGTCCACTGTTGCATCCATCTTACTGTAATAGCAGAGTAAATCAGTCTGTTAATTGAGTCGGTGACATAAAGCCATTTTTTGGGGTTTCAAGATCCACCGTTGCATCCATCATTTTGTAATAGCAGAATTAATCAGCCATTTTTTTAGGTGCAAAACATTTCATTTGCACCCATGACACAGAAATACAATTGTTCGTCTGTCAGCCAATTCGGTGGGTGACCGTAAAAAAATGAGAGGAGCATCAACTAGGGGATGTGGCAGTGGTCGTCGTGCTGCTGGTGTTGGTGAAGCTCCTACTGTAGGGAGAGGATGTTGTCGATCTGTGCCAGCTATGCGCCCAACTGAAACACCTTTTTCTGGTGCACGCAGGCGACAGAAGGTTCTGCATCATTTTGTAGGCCTGAATACCTCTTTTTCTGTCACCCAGTCCCCTGCTAAAAGCACATAGTTGGCACCAGTGGCCCACAGGCATCTGTCTTCCACCTCAACTCCAGCAGAGCCACAAGTCATACAGCAGTCACTTATGCTTTTTGATGACTCTGCTGGCGGGATTTCCGTGGGCCATCCACTTAGCTGTGCCCCAGAAGTGGAAAAGATTGAGTGCACTGATGCCCAACTATTTATGTTTGAGGATGAGGACATGAAAGGAACACCGCAGCGCATCTCTGCTGATTATGACAAAACACAGGTGTCAACTGCTGCGGCTTTCTGAACTGTGCAGGGGTGAGGAGTGTGTGGAAGATTATGTGGAGGATGATGAAGTCATAAGAGTGACCTGTGCAATTCAGAGAGAGAGGTGGGGATCATGTGGCGCCAGCCACTCAGCAAATGAAGGGGTGGCAAGATGCAAAAGCAGAGAGGCCAGCCCCCAGCCCTGCACAATGCGCAGAGGGACAGAGCACACCAAAGACAGCTCAAAGGAGTTCCCTGGAGTGGCAGTTCTTCAGACAATGTGCTGACGACAAGACACAGGTGGTTTGCTGTGCAATCAGAGCCTGAAGTGAGGCATAAATGTTCTAAACCTGAGCATCACCTGCATGACCAAGCATATAACTGCAAAGCACGAGCTATAGTGGAGTAGGCACCTGAAAAACCACAAAAGATCTGAGGCTCCCTCTTCTGCTGTGGTCTCGGCCTCTTCTTCCCCCTCTGGAGCAACAGGGCCATCTGGCACCACTCAAAGTGCAGCAACACCACCAGAAGTGTAACTAAGCATCTCCACACTGTCCCATGGAAGCATTCAGCTGTCCATCCCCTGAACACTAGAGAGAAAGAGGAAGTACACCCCTACACACCAGCGAACCCTGACTCTGAATGTATTTAAAAATTCCAGGAATACTGGATGTTACTTGGTGTCTTCTACTCGGCTTTCTCCTCCTGTTTCACCTCTACTGCCTCCTAATCACCTATTCCTGCACCACCAACTTCAGCACAGCCAGGGGTAAACGACGGCAGGCTGTTCTGAAACTCATATGTTTGGGGGAAAACCCCACACTGCGCAGGAAGCTGTGGGCAAGCATGGAAGAACAGACCGATGAGTGGTTAGTGCCGCTGAGCCTCAAGCCCAGCCTGGTGTGTGCAAAAATGGGCGTAATCTCGTAGCAGCTCTGGGCCTAACCGATTTGACGCACATACCTTTCCCTGGCGCATGTGCTGAATTTGGTGGTGCAGCATTTCCTGATCCATGTACATGCTGAAGAGACTGTGCGAGCAGCAGCAGGCGATAGTGGAGTTTCAGATGCAGAACACATCGGTGAGTCGCTCTGCGGTACAGCACCATGTCACCACGAGCGAGTGGGCCTCCATGGGGACGTGTGTGCTGTGTTGTGCTGTTTCAAGTACTTCACCAACATGGCCAGTGCTGATGACACCGTCCTCTGCATTACTATCCCACTTCTATGTCTCCTTGAAAAAACACTTCGGGCAATGGAACAGGTATCATTCTCACGAATATCAGGACAGTCAACCACAGGTGGCTGGGAGGGTGGGTTCCAGTACTAACAGCGGCCAGGTACACAACTATCCAGCCAGGACAAGGTTTTGGAAGATGAGGAGGATGATGATGAGGATGATCCATATTCACAGCAGGGTGGAACCCAAATCAGCTCATGGGCATCACTGGATTAGGGCTTGGGGGATACAGAGGACATAGATGATACAGCTCCCACCGATGACAGCTTGTTGTTGCCTCTGGGCAGCCTGGCACACATCAGCGACTACATGCTGCAGTGCCTGCGCAATGACCACTGAGTTGCCCTCATTCTGACCAGTGCTGATTACTGGGTGGCCACCCTGTAGGATGCCCGCTGCAAGGACAATGTGACATCCTTACTTACTTCACTGGAAGATGCACGAGTACAAGCGCACACAGTACGAACTGTCTTAGCAGGAGGCAGCGTTTCAGCAACATAGTGGATCAGTACGTGTCCACACGTCTGCACATACTGACTGATATGTCTGCCACAATTAACTTCTGGGTCTCCAAATTGGGCACATAGCCTGAGCTTGCCCTTTATTAGTGTTGATCGAGCACCAAAGTGCTCTACAGAGCACCAGAGCTCAATGGAAGTCAATGGGAGAACCAGAGCATTAAACCAGGCACCCCCTGCTCTGAAGAGGGGAGAGTGTCTGGTTCACAGGAAAAGGTCAGAAATTGATGGAAACACCACTGAAATGGTTTGGGAACAGCATGGGGAGGATGTTTGGATGCAGCGGCGAAAAAATTACACTGAATGTCACAGATATTTAGCATGCACAAATGTTATACAGGAGATGTAGCACAGGTAATGTCGCTGTCACCAGCACCAAAAGAAATTACACTGAATGTCACAGATATTTAGGATGTGCAAACGTTAAACAGGAGATGTAGCACAAAGTAATGTCGCTGTCACCAGCGGCAAAAAAATCACACTGAATGTCCCAGGTATTTAGGATGGGCAAATGTAACACAACAGATGTAGCAGAGGTTGTGTCACTGTCACCAGTGGCCAAACAATTGTGCGTAATTTAGGGCAGGTTGCGCTAATAATATGAATATGAGCCAGATAAAATAGTAGTCCTTAAAAGGACTTTTGGGTCTCTGAAAGATTCAAACTGACGTCAACCCTGCCTAACGAAAACCTCCTATCCTTACACTATCTGTCCCTCCTGCTGCAGCTCTCCTTGACTAAGACTGAGCCAAACCATGTGTCATTGGGTGCTTTATAGCACCCGTTGACGTGTTCCGGCCAGCCAATCACTGTAATTAAAGTAACCAACATGGCTACGGCATTACAGTGATTTCCAGTCCTTCCGCTCAAGCACACACGGTGTTCTGTCGAACATCGCCATGTGCCGAGCATCGTGATGCTCAAGGGGAATTAGTGTTCGGAAGACACTACCCTTTATGCCTTGAATGTGCTGGGCTGCCCTGTGGCATGTGTATTGTCTGAAAGTGTGTTTAGTGTGGGAGGGGGGGGTGATCATGGACAGGTGCATCCACCTGTCCACAGCCAACGTGGACTAGCTCACATTCATTAAAATGAACCAGGCATGGAACCCACAGGACTTGTTCATACCTTGGGCAGAATAGAGAGGTATAGAGGCCTCAGCCAGCCATCGTTATGCTCTAGTGCACATTGCGCATTCTGTTTGCTATTTCCCAATGTTTTGAGCTCTCCAAAAAACTAAGAAACCACCATATCCACCTCGTCCACCTCTTCCCTTTCCACCGCCACATCCGCCTCCCCCTCCACTCGGTCCTCCTCCTCCTGGCCCAAGATTATTACTGTATGTCTTATATTGGCAGGAGAGAGGTATAGTGCCCGAACCCAGCCATTGTTATACTTCAGCGCACTTTGTGCATTCTCTTTGCTATTTCCCAAAATTTTGGGCCCTCCAAAAAACAAAAAATTAAGAAACCGCCATGTCCACCTCGTCCACCTCTTCCCTTTACACCACCACATCCGCCTCCCCCTCCACTCGGTCCTCCACCTCCTGGCCCAAGATTATTATGTCTTATTTTGGCAGGAGAGAGGTATAGTGCCCGCACCCAGCCATTGTTATACTTCAGCGCACTTTGTGCATTCTCTTTGCTATTTCCCAGTGTTATGAGACCTCCACAAAACAAAAAACAAAACAAAAAAAATTATAAAAAATGTAAAAAAATAAAAAACTAAGTTAAAAATAATTTAGCTACCTCCTCCACCTACACCGCCATGTCCGCGTCCTCTGCCTCTTTCGCCTACACTGCAACGACTGCCTTCTCCTTTACTCCGACCCCCACCTCCTGGCACTATGTCCAATATTGGCAGAGTAGAGAAGTATAACGGCCGCACCCCCAAAAAATGGCTAAAGGTCACACACAGAATTGACATATTAAACAAAACAAAGCAGAAACAGTGTCAGCTTCCTCCCCTGCCTCTTCCACCTACACTACCACGTCCATCTCCCCCTCCTCTACTCGGACCTCCAGCTCCTGGATCATGATTTTTATTTGTTATATTGGCAGAGTAGAGATGTATACCGGCCGCACTCCCAAAAAATGGGTCGCACACAGAATTAACAGACAAATAAAAACCATGTTAGCTTCCATCTCCACCTCCTCTGCCTCTTCCACCTACACTGCCATGTCTACAGCCTCCTCAACTTCCTACTCCACTTGGACCTCCGCCTCCTGGTTCAAGATGATTATTTTTATGTATTTTATGTTATTTTAAGTCATTTCCCTATCCACATTTGTTTGTAGGGCAATTATACTGCTCTTACCCCCATTTTGGATCCTTTAGCAGCTTTCTAGCCCTTTCTATGACTTATTTACAGCCATTTTTCAGCCCCAAAGTTCAGGTTGACTTCAAAGTGGTAGCCTTAAAAACATTCTTAAATATATAAAAATTTAACAAAATATGTTTTACTTAAAGCAAAATATGACAAACAGAAAAGCTAAAGGGCAAAAACATCATCCATTATTAGCCATGTTTGCTTTTAATACAGGATGTGAAATATTGGCAAATGTTCGATGTTTTTGTAAGTGTACTAATAAAATTTAATATAATAATTCTCTCATTAAAGATGCCAGTTTCTGGGACACATAACAATGTGTACATTGTCATCTTAAGTGACATCCTCCTTTTTAGCGCTATAAAAGGAGGACATTGACTACCACCATTCATACCTTCTACTCAACAATCTGTAGAATGAAGATCATCATATTCTTGTCATTGGCTGGTCTCAGCCTTGCAACTGGTATGTAGATTCAATATTGTAGACTTTCAGATTAGTCGAACCTTATACCGATACACATTGAGCTGATTTGTTGCTTTTTCTTGTTAGGTATATCTAAAGAAAAATGTGTCCCGCCACATACAGTGGCAAATCCTGTGGTGTGCGCGCAAACTGCATTAAAGGTAAGATTCTTGACGTTAAAAGTGTCAGTAATTCATGTCACATTGAAATTTGGACAACTACCAACAATAATAAATACTAATGTGTTTTATTCAAGCCTAATTAATGTGTAAAAAGGAGTATATAGCATTTACTGTGTTAATAACAGTCATTATTATTAAAGGAGCAATCCCACAAAATGTTTACTCTCTGACCTGTTAGAAAGGTGCATTAAGTAATCTGTAGTCAATGTAATCTTCTTACCAGTGATTGTATTTGTGAGTTATAACTTCCCATCTGCTTCTCAGCTACGTATATCATATTGCCAATAATCAGACTTTACAAATAACACAGCATCTTATGTGTTGACAAAAATTTTCTATGTATTCCTATAGAAGCCTCAATGTCAGTGTCATAGTAAAGGGTCGTTCAGACGGCTGTGGTATTGCGGATTCGCAAAAATGCGTATACGCAATACCACGGATGCCGACTAGTGTGCGTTCTGCAATTTGTGGAACACACAGCCAAACACCCCAAAATTCAAAATGCCAATTCTTGTCCGCTATTGCAATTGAAGTGAACGGGGCCTCATCTATTCCGCACAATTGCGAAATAGATGTGGACCCGTTCACATTGTCGTGTGAATGGGCCCTAATAAATAAAGTAGTAACTGACCTGTCCTGTGTCAGTTGGAGAGAAGAGAGCTGGTCACATGACACAGCTGAAGATCACAAGGGAGTGATTACATTCACTACAGATTACATCATGCACCGTTTTACACAGGTCAGAGAATATATTTTGGGGACTACTACTTTAACCCCCTTCCTGACCTGGCCGGGTCTTTAAAGATGGCGCCCGCTCCTGAGGAGAGCAGACTCCATAGCCGATCGCAGACATTTAAACCCTCACATACCGCAGTCCAAGGAGCTGGAGCATGTGTGCAGCATACCCTGCCTTTGTGAATGGCAGGAGGCTGCTGCATAGTATTTCCTAGCTCTTGCCTGTAATAGGGCTTCATAGGAAACTAGCAATTTTCTCATAGACTTCAATGCAAGTGCATTGGAGTCGATGATAACAGCAGTGAGATAATTGCTTATTAAAGTTCCCTATGGGAACTATAAAAAAAAGTGTAAAATAATTAAATAAAGTTTTTAAAAATAAAAAAAATAAAAAACATAAAAATTCAAATCATCCCCCTTCCCCCCAAAAAAATAAAATAACTAAAAAAAATACACATCATTGTTATCGCCATGTGCGAAAACACCCATAGTATAAAAATATAAAAAAATTCTTCCCCATATGGCAAACAGCAAAACGGAAAAAAGTGTCAAAATGGCCAATTTGCAATTTTTGATCGCTTCATAAACTAAAAAAAAAATTTATAAAAAGTGATCAAAAAGTCATACACACTCCAAAATAAAAATTTCAGTTCGACCCTCAAAAAATGAGCCTCCATACAGCTCTGTACACATAAATACCAAAAAGGTATAGGGGTCAAAATATGGCAACAAAAAAAGAAAATTATTTTTTTCAACTTAATTATAACTTAGGGGTTGTTCACATATCAGTTATTTGATCAGTTATTTCCATCAGTTATTGTGAGCCAAAACCAGGTGTGGGTCAAAAACACCAAACAGGTGCAAATCTTTTCATTATACCTGATCTCTGTGTAGTGTCCACTCCTGGTTCTGGCTGACAATAACGGATGGAAATAACTGATCAAATAACTGATATGTGAACAACCCCTTAATTATTTTATGGGCTCGTTCACATCACCGTTCATCTCTTCTGTTCTCCTGCTCCGTTATAGGAGCAGGAGAACGGAATGGACGGATTCGGGACATAATTGAGCTGAACAGAGCCTACGGACCCCATAGACTATAATGGGGTCCGTTAGGTTTCCGCTCAGAAGATGATTTTTGGAGCGGAGACAAAAGTTGTGCATGTAGGACTTTTGTCTCCGCTTCAAAAATCTTCCTCTGAGCGGAAACCTAACGGACCCCATTATAGTCTATGGGGTCCGTAGGCTCCGTTCAGCTCAATTATGTCCCGAATCTGTCCTTTCCGTTCTCCTGCTCCTATAACGGAGCAGGAGAACGGAAGGGCTGAACGGTGATGTGAATGAGCCCTATCACTATCAAAACGCAAGAAAAACTATACATATAAGATATCACCAGATTTGTACTGACCTGTAGAATGAAAGTAACTGGTCAGTTTTATTGCACATTGCACGTTTTGCAATTTCACCCCATTTGGAATTTTTTTCCTGATTCCCACTACATCATTTAAATGGTGGCGTTGGAAAGTACAACTTGTCCCACAAAAAACAAACTCTCATACAGCTATTCGAAGAGAAAAATTAAAAAAAGAGTTATGGCTCTGGGAAGGCAGGGAGCGCAAAACGATAACGCAAAAACAAAAAAAACCCTCTTGAGATAAAAGGGTTAAAAAAGCTTCAATGGTTCAGCTCGTATTATTTAATGTACTCACCTAGTTTTCTATGTCAATAGAAATACATGTGATCATTCAATCTGCAAATATGTTTGAAGATTATTAAGCCTTCATTGACTAATATATTTAATTGTTTTTTCTTAACTAGGAGCTTTCAGAATTCCTTCCAGCACTGGCTAAATTTCTGTGTTACTTCTATGGCACAGTAAGTATCATATTGTGTCTGTCTGTGATGGCTATGAGAACATACAATCATGAGGAAATGATTTGCAGTTCCAGTTGATTTGTTACAAAGCCAAATTTCCTCACGCTTTGTGGTAACGAATCAATTTTTCCTAAAATGGTGGTTGAAAAGAAAATGACACTCACCTCATCCACTTGCTCATGGAGAGGCTGTCTGCTCCCGTTTTGATTGAAGAAAACCTTCCAAAGGACCTGCGGTCACCACGTGATCATGCTGGGCGTGAGATGACGTCATCACGTGATTTTCTTCAATCAAGATGGGGGCCTCTACGTTTTTTTAAACCCCCTGATTAACCCTTGAAAGACTAAACATGAGTCACAGATGCCGCAATCAGCGTTGAAAACGGCATCTAAGAGGCTAAATGCCGGGGAGCTGCGCAATCGCTTTTCCCTGTCATTGCGCCCACTCCATTACAAAAGTGATTTGTAATGAATCGAATTTCATATTGAAGTTCGGCAAAGCAGCGGAATTAAATTATTCAAAACTTTGCTTATCTCTAGTCATAACATTGTTAGCAATGATTGCCGGTATTCAGTTGAAAAACAATCCAGTGTGGCTGTTATGACACAAAAGCGAAGATGCTAGTATGAATAGAGCTAAATAAGTGGCCTTTTCCTAGAAAATATAGGGTGTCTCATCTTATCCTATTTAGTAGATGAAAGTATTGAGAATACAATTTAGTATTGTTGCTGTCCATTGTCTGTGCAAAATGTTGTAGAAAAATGATTGATTAGTTTAAATGTAACTCTTAAACAACTGTAAAAGGGAAGGCAGGAAAATAAATACATTCTCCGCTCTACAATTCTGAATCATGTTACTACAAGAAATAATTACAACGTACAATAGCATGTTTGTACATCCTAAACATGAAAGTGTAAAACTTAAAGGGGTATCCCCATCACATACAATGGGGGCATATCGCTATGATATGCTCCCATTGTCTGATAGGTGCAGATCCCACCTCTGGGACCCGCACCTACAAGGCGAACGGAGTGGGGAGAGCTGTGGCTGGAGGACACCCAGTTTCCTGTGGTCCGTCCACCACCAAGCGCTGCTCCTCGCTGCTCCCATACAAGTGAATGGGAGCGCACAGAACACGCACGGCCCCTGCTCCCGTTCGTTTCTATGGGCTGGCTCGGCTATTTTCAACGGCCCCATTGAAATGAATGGAGGGCTGCTGCGCATGCGCAGTGAGCCCTCCATTCATTTCCCTGCTCCATTCTGGGACCCCCACCTGTCATTCAATGGGGGCATATCCTAGCGATATGCCCCCCTTGTCTGTGATGGTAAAACCCCTTTAAATCCCCGCACCATTGTTAACAAATCCCCATTATGTTTCACTTCAAAACTTAGAAATACTTGTTCTAACTAAGGCTACATTTACAGTAGCATTTGGATATATGTCAGGCTGTTTCGGTAGCCCGTTCCAGCATAAATGCCAGATGTCGGCTTTATAGAAAGGTATTTTTTCTTCCAAAACCAAGCATTTATGCTGAATAGCGGCCAGATCACCACTGGATCCCATTATAGTCAATAGGAATCTGGTGGTGAAAGGTAGAATCCAGTGCCAGTGAACTCAAGCAGGCTGCTTTGGCAAGATTCATTAACCGGGGATTTGAACCTAGTCTAAGCTAGTTTAACAGGGTTTTTTTATTTTAGATTTTAATTCCTCATCATTTTCAAGACCTTTGTTAACAGTGGATATAATCCTTTATTGCTTATATTTAGTTACTTTAAACTTGGCCTGATCATGTGCTGCTCACACAAGTACAGGCCATTGAGTCAGGATGAGCAAGAGTAAGTTTTTACACGAGCAGCTTGCTCACAGAAACACTGTATAGTCACATGTACAATTCACTCCAATAACATATTGTTATCACAGTGTTATCTTGTGACAAAAGCTATTGAAATCCATTGAAAAGTTAGTTATCTTTTTCTGGCCATTCTTTACTTAACACATTAACCATCAAGCTTAGCTTGGCTGTATGTAAAAAAGACACAGATGTTCATACAGTGCAGTGCTCAAGACCTTGGCTCTAGCACTACACTGATGGAAAGAAGGTTAAAACGTTTTTAAATTTTATGTGCTCAAAATAATTAACCCAATCAGCTATTTAATGTAACGTGTTAAGCAGGTCATAATTACTCTGTCTATTGTCATTCCACAGATTGATTACAATGAAGCTAATTATGATGCAGCTCTCGTTGAGCTGATAGGAGCATTGGTAAGATCTATAGCTTTCTGTTTTTAAATGTCAACATATGAACACACTGTATATTAATTGCCCTCTTACCTTTTTTAAACCCTTCCCGACATATGACGTATTAGCACGTCAAAGCGAGAAGTGACTTCCCACAATTTGACCTACTAGAACGCCATGCTTACCGGGCAGGCAATGGAGGCAAAGGCAAAAAAAATTACTTAATAAAAAAATAAAGTTTCAAGTTAAAAAAACACACCCTTTTCCTCTAATATATATCTATATTCTCTCTCTCTCTCTCTCTTTCTCTCTCTCTCTCTATATATATATATATATATATAATATAAAGATGAGAGCATGTATGTATGTATGTCCGCTAAAGGAATCCGCACCGTCGCAGCTACAATCACAAAATTTGGCACACAGGTACATCAGGTGTTGGGAAGGTTTTAGAAAGGGTCTCAGCTCTCCATTCCTGAGATATTCCCAAAAAATGCATTAGCCAATAGAAGCCTGGTCACATGACCCTTATCACCCAATAGAAACTCACAGGCAATTAGTCTCCACACACACCAGGTTTCCATAACAACCCAGCCATTTTCCTTCACTGCTGAAGGTCTGCTTTAAAGGGGCAGGGCGCTGTGGATGACACTGTTAAAGGGGTATTCCGGTTACCATAAATATAACATGTTTTAGACTAACTCATCATCAATCATTACTTAATATAATGTAAATTTCACATATTTACCGTTCAGTAGTAACAAAAGATGTTTTCTTCCACTGCTACCCACTGTGTTTCCCCATAAATTACCATGGCATCGACCTGTAAAAGCCCCACCCCCAGGTCCCACTAAGACACGCTCCTGACTCTGTCAGGCCATGCCCACTTCCACTCTGCAGCCAAAGGGGATTGAATAAATGAAGGTAAAAATGAACTTCTGTCAGCTGCAGGGGTGGGGGGAGTGTGCCTTTCTCCCTGCAGCTCATGTTCAGACTACACAGTGCTGCTGTCTGAAAGCAAGCTGTTCAAAAGGACATCCCTTTGTCCGTCCAGGCCCCTCGCCGGATGGAGAATAGGGAGCCAGAAAGCTATCCTAGGGACAGGCTGATGTTAGGGTGGCCAGACGTTTCATTTTAGGCTAGACAGTCCGGTTTTCTGGCTCCCTGTTCTCCGTCCGGCGCAGTGCCTGGATGTACGCAGGGATGTCCACCCTTTCAGTAGCTCACGCTCAGACAGCTTCTCCTCTGTGTCTTCACTGAGTCAGGGGGCGTGGCCTCATGTTTAGGAGTGTGGTTTCACAAGGACCGGGGGCATGGCTTCACATTTGGTGGAATGGTCGTTGAGGTCTGGCTCTCTGGGGTGAAGACAGTGGCCACCCTTGCTGCTATGGAGGTTACAGTTGAAGGGTAGGGCGCTGTGGATATTACTGTTAAGGGGTGGGCACTGTAGAGGTCACTCTCGATATCTTTTAATGACACACACATAAACATTAAATGAAATAGATGAAATATACCCGGGCGGGATCTTTCTGCTAAAATATATATATATATATATATATATATATATATATATATATATATATGTAGTATCTTTCTTTGCTGCCTAGACTGCTAGGTTTACATCCTATTTTTCTGAGATGATTTTAAAGGGAGTTTGTCACCTCATTTTCACCAAAATAACTAACAACACTACCCCATAGAAGATTGCAAATGCTTTCAAAGCATACTTGTGTGTACTATGTGTATGTATTTTATGTCCAGGAAAAGCACTTTTAGGCTATGTTCACACAAACGTGTTTTGCGGATCCGCATATTGCGGACATTTCTATTTAGTCTAGCATTGTCCCATCTAAGAAGCTATCTAAGAAGATCCAAAGCCATCCCTTGTTGTGTCCTAAAAAAACCCTGAAATAATCAGGAATTTTATTTCCATCTGCCTTTGCAATATATTGGCAAATACTTAGATAAACTCCCCATAATGTAATATCAATACTTAAATAAGATGGATTCTAAGCTAGAGCTTCATATTAGTTTACCAGCCTCAAGTGAATTACACCACCATGTATTTCTCAGTTTCCATTCTAAATAATGACATATTATACAGACTATTTCAATAACAAATGCATTGCTTATACATTATGTCCTATAATAAAGGAATTTTCTTTTCTGATACCTTAACAGAAATGTGGTGGTTGTGCTGTTGATAGTCTTCTTGGCTTTGAAGATGGAAAAGTTGTAAGTTATTACAGATAACCACTGTATAAGCTTAAAAATAATAAAATTTAGCAGATAATGTATTTTCTACATATACAGTACAGACCAAAAGTTTGGACACACCTTCTCATTCAAAGAGTTTTCTGTATTTTCATGACTATGAAAATTGTAGATTAACGCTGAAGGCATCAAAACTATGAATTAACACATGTGGAATTATATACTTAACAAAAAAGTGTGAAACAACTGAAAATATGACTTATATTCTAGGTTCTTCAAAGTAGCCACATTTTGCTTTGATTACTGCTTTGCACACTCTTGGCATTCTCTTGATGAGCTTCAAGAGGTAGTCACCTGAAATGGTTTTCACTTCACAGGTGTGCCCTGTCAGGTTTAATAAGTGGGATTTCTTGCCTTATAAATGGGGTTGGGACCATGAGTTGTGTTGGGCAGAAGTCAGGTGGATACACAGCTGATAGTCCTACTGAATAGACTGTTAGAATTTGTATTATGGCAAGAAAAAAGCAGCTAAGTCAATAAAAACGAGTGGCCATCATTACTTTAAGAAATGAAGGTAAGTCAGTCTGAAAAATTGGGAAAACTTTGAAAGTGTCCCCAAGTGCAGTCGCAAAAACCATCAAGCGCTACAAAGAAACTGGCTCACATGAGGACCGCCCCAGGAAAGGAAGACCAAGAGTCACCTCTGCTGCGGAGGATACGTTCATCCGAGTCACCAGCCTCAGAAATCGCAGGTTAACAGCAGCTCAGATTAGAGACCAGGTCAATGCCACACAGAGTTCTAGCAGTAGACACATCTCTACAACAACTGTTAAGAGGAGACTGTGTGCAGCAGGCCTTCATGGTAAAATAGCTGCTAGGAAACCACTGCTAAGAACAGGCAACAAGCTGAAGAGACTGGTTTGGGCTAAAGAACACAAGGAATGGACATTAGAGCAGTGGAAATCTGTGCTTTGGTCTGATGAGTCCAAATTTGAGATCTTTGGTTCCAACCACCGTGTCTTTGTGCGACGCAGAAAAGGTGAACGGATGGACTCTACATGCCTGGTTCCCACCGTGAAGCATGGAGGAGGAGGTGTGATGGTGTGGGGGTGCTTTGCTGGTGACACTGTTGGGGATTTATTCAAAATTGAAGGCATACTGAACCAGCATGGCTACCACAGCATCTTGCAGCGGCATGCTATTCCATCCGGTTTGCATTTAGTTGGACCATCATTTATTTATGAACAGGACAATGACTCCAAACACACCTCCAGGCTGTGTAAGGGCTATTTGACCAAGAAGGAGAGTGATGGGGTGCTACGCCAGATGACCTGGCCTCCACAGTCACCAGACCTGAACTCAATCGAGATGATTTGTGGGTGAGCAAAAGGGCCAACAAGTGCTAAGCATCTCTGGGAACTCCTTCAAGACTGTTGGAGTACCATTTCAGGTGACTACCTCTTGAAGCTCATCAAGAGAATGCGAAGAGTGTGCAAAGAAGTAATCAAAGCAAAAGGTGGCTACTTTGAAGAACCTAGAATATAAGACATATTTTCAGTTGTTTCACACTTTTTTGTTAAGTATATAATTCCACATGTGTTAATTCATAGTTTTGATGCCTTCAGTGTGAATCTACAATTTTCATAGTCATGAAAATACAGAAAACTCTTTGAATGAGAAGGTGTGTCCAAACTTTTGGTCTGTACTGTATATATATAATACCGTAGTTAAAGAGGCTCTGTCACTAGTTTTAACCATATACCATTAGATATATAGACACATAGGGCTCATTACCCTTTTCCCACACATACCTTTATTTCCCAGAAGGAATGAGCCATTAGCCAGGAAAATGCACTTTTAAAAATATGGTAATGAGGCATCGGAGCACCGGGAGGCGTGTTTTCCTTTTATGAGCACCCCATCTGCGCCGCCCATCTTGCTGCTAACGCCGCCCTACATGATTTAAAACCGCCCCCCTGCTGCATGATGGACAGCGCTAGACTCTCCGGTATAGCTCTGAAATCCCGCACCTGTACACTGACCCATTGTACGACGCTTGCGCACTACGCTTGCAGCGCTGAACTATGCAAGCCCTTTCTCTGTAGTGTGCACGTGCCGTACAACGGGTCAGTGCACACACACAGGATTATAGCGCTAGACCGGAGAGTCTAGGGCTGTCCATCATGCAGCAGGGGGGCGGTTTTAAATCATGTCGGGCGGCGTTAGCAGCAAGATGGGCATCGCAGATGCGGTGCTCAGTAGAGGAGAACACGCCTCTCAGTGCTCCGATGCCTCATTACCATATTTTTAAAAGTGCATTTTCCTGGCTGATGGCTCATTCCTTCTGGGAAATAAAGGTATGTGTGGGGAAAGGGTGATGAGCCCTATCTGTCTATATATCTGATGGTGTATGGTTAAAACTAGTGACAGAGCCTCTTTAACCATGGATTTAAAAGCTGAATCCACTGTTTAGTCCTTGTTATTTGTCTACAAAAAGACACACACCAGTATTAGTATATGGTAATGTCGGGTTGTTCCATAAACTGCTATTAGTGCATGGCCACATGAGCCCTTTTCACATTAACATCCACTATTAATCCACCGCAAAATTCAGATGTGTTATAGGACATCTGTCAGCAGATTTGTACCCTTGAAACTGGCTGACCCGTTGCATGTTCACTTGGCAGTTGAAGGCATCTGTGTTGGTCCCATGTTCATATATGCCCACATTGCTGAGAAAATTATGTTTTCATATATGCAAATGAGACTCTAGGGGCAATGGGGCCGTTGTCATTACACCTAGAGGCTCTGCTCTCTCTGCAATTGCTGTGCCCTCTGCACTTTGATTGACAGGGCCAGATGTGATGACATTTCCACTACCTGGTCCTGGAAAAGTGGAAAAGATGCAGCATTTCCTGAGAGAGCCGAGCCTCTAGGCAAAATGGCAATGCCCCCATTACTCCTAGAGGCTCATTTGCATATACTAAAACATCAAAATTTCAAATTGGAAGGATTGTTCTCTATGTGGTAAAATGACCTATTAGTAGTAGCTTGAATCCAAGACCTAGAACCAGAAACTTCAACACTGAAAGCCTATGATAATTTAAAAATGCTTCATTTCATAACTTAAAAGTGGATACAATACATCCCAGGAGGTTGATGCATTTTGAGCCTCAAAGAAGGGGTCTTAATCATAACATGACCCCTGTACAACATGGAAGACTCCATTATATAGGAAATGGTATCACAGTTCCATTAGATCATATGCTAACATATAACATAACATATATACTGTATATATATGTTTAAAATTAATTCTTTTAGGGTATCTCATGTCTAGAGTTAAAATTGGTATGGCTTTCACACTTTTTCAATTACAAACATTTGGAAACTATTCACACTGCCATGGTATACCTTTACAAAGTGTTTTGTAGCCCAAAAAAGCACATAAAATGCTCTCCTATCCTTTTCCTGAGAGTTTAAAGGGGTTGTCTAGGTTCAGAGCTGAACCCGGACATACCCTTAATTTCACCTAGGCAGGCTGCCTGACAATAGCATCGGAGCATCTCCGATGCCCTCCTTTGCCCTGCGCTAAATCGCGCAGGGCAAAGGCATTTTGCCTACTTCCTGTGACGAACTGCGCTCTGCGAGGTGGAGGCTTCCGCCCAGCAGTGAGCCCGATGACGTCACCGGCATTGATGTGCGGGCTTAGTGCTGCCCTAGCCAGTAAAATGGCTAGGGCAGCGCTAAAGCCGGCCCATCAGAGCCGGTGAAATCACCGAACACACTGCTGGATGGAAGACTCCGCCCGGCAGTGTGTATTTGTAAACGAAAGAGCCCTTGCCCTGCGCAATCCAGCACAGGGCAAGGGAGGGCATCGGAGCATGAGATGCTCCGATGCTAATATCAGGCAGGCTGCCTGGGTGAAATTAATTTGATTTTTGAACACCAAAACTGTGGTGTTCTTTGCTATATAATAAAACCCTTCTAAATTCTGTGTTTTGTGTAGGCTAGTTCTTTAGGTACATAACACAGATGACGTATATCCTCTATATTTTAATCGCTTACCGATGCAAATAGATTCAGTTTGAAAATCTTATCCATCGGTACAGATTTGTTTCCTTGTGTTGACGTTTCCTGAAATAGGTTTCCTATAAGTACTGCAGTTAACTTAGTGTGTTTAAATGTCACCATATACGTAACTGCACATCCAAAAATGGAACGCACCTATTGTTCACCTCAGAAGTAAATTTAAAGTTACAGTATGAGAGTTGGCAACATATTTCAAAAATTCTGGTACGGAAAGTTAAGGTCTATGCCAAATGATCAAAATATCATCAATGTACCTTCCACATCAGAAAATATCCGACGCAAAGGGGTTAGGTAACATACAGATGAATATCTCCTCCCACCAACCAATGATGGCTAGAAATGGAGAGAATCGAATGCCCATTTTGCAGCCTTGAACTTGAAAGTAAAAATGACTTGTCATGACTTGTGAATAGTTTCCAAGTGTTATTGAAAAAGTGTCAAAGTCACTTCCTCTATTGGACCTGGTGGGCATGTGATCACTGGGTGTCTCAGGGCCAGAGCAGAGTGGCAGGGTCTTAGCAGACCATGATCAGCTCTACCTGATAACAGGGGCTGTTATCTCTTGTAACTGGGGCTGCTGTGGATGTCCCAGTTACAATAAGTGCAAAATAAAAATAAAATAAAAAGTATCAGTATCCTCATCTTATGTGCCTAAAATAAATAAAAAAATAATTAAAAAAATAAAAATAACAAAAAGTACAGTATCGTATTGGCAGTTCTGTGCTAACAAAGACCTCAGAAGAGAAGGATTTGGGGGTAGTCATCTCTGACAGCCTCAAAATGAGTAACCAATGCAGCCAGGCGGTATGGAAAGCAAATCGTATGCTTGGCTGCATAGCTAGAGGTATAACAAGCAGAAAGAGGGAGATTGTGATCGCTCTGTATAGAGCTCTAGTGAGACATCTGGAATACTGTGTTCAATTCTGGAGACCTCACCTGCAAAAGGATATTGCTAAAATAGAACGGGTCCAAAGAAGAGCTACAAAAATGGTGGAAGGTCTAAAGCAGGCATCCCCAAACTACGGCCCTCCAGCTGTTGTAAAACTACAACTCCCATCCCAATAGCTGCTGGGCATGCTGGGAGTTGTACAACATCTGGAGGGCCGCAGTTTGCCTGGGAGAGTTCTTAATATGTATAGTCTGGAGGAAAGAAGAGAAAGGTGGGACATGATTGAAAGCTTTAAATATGTTAAAGGACTGAATAAAGTTCAGGAGGGAAGGGTTATTAATAAGAAACAGAACACAAGAACAAGGGGGCACAATCTGAGGTTAGTTGGGGGACAAATCAAGAACAACATTAGAAAATATTATTTCACTGAAAGAGTAGTAGAAGCTTGGAACAAACTTCCAGCAGAGGTGGTTGATACATCCACAGTAACTGAATTTAAACATGCCTGGGATAAACATGTATCTATCCTAAGATAACAATAAAAGGATAATAAAAGGGCAGACTAGATGGACCAGGTGCTCTTTTTCTGCTGTCAATCTTCTATGTTTCTATGTACAAATAAAAAAAAGAATAAAAAAGGCCAACGCCAACCAAAACTGTCACCTAGTCACCCTGTTCACAGGAAACCATATATATTGTAAATCAAAATTATCTACACAAAATAGGGAACTTATTGAAATAATTTATATTAGTGTCAGTTTGTGTATTGAAAAAATAAAAAACAAAGTCGTAGTTAGAAAAAAAAATCAACATTGCTGTGCAATGGTTACACAAATGAACATTTAATATGCTAATCAAGCAGTTTTACCTCAAAAAGTGCTTATTTGGCTAAATACCTTTGTTTTTATATTTAGTTCCACCCATATTCTACTGCATTGTGGTTTCTATTATACACATCTCCATATATAGATATTTTATATTGTGTCTGATCTACCCAGGAGGCCATTTTAAAGGGGGTTGTCTCACTTTAGTAAGTGGCATTTATCATGTAGAGATGCAATCCATCAGTGGTGGTCGTGCTTGCACACTATAGGAAAAAGCGTCAGCCTCTCTGGTGGCTGGGGCCATGGGAGCTGACGTAAACTAGTGCTTTTTCCTATAGTCTGCAAGCACGACCACACTGATGGATTGCAGGGTGGTCTGTAACCATGGAAACGAGCAGTGTATAATGTGATGGAAAAATGAATCCAGCCAGCAAAGGAGGCAATATGGACAATCACAATACATTAGTAAGTGGCTTGTATTAACTTTCTCTACATGATAAATGCCATTTGCTGAAGTGAGACAACACCTTTAAGCAAAGATTCCTCAACGTTATATTTATATAAAATTAGCCCAGTACATTCGCGTAAAAAGGACTCTGCAGTGCAGTCAGGGGAAGTGTACATTTACATCAAAATGTAAATACAATTACAAAAATATGATCAGAAAATTGTTTGTCTGAAATTGCGCTTAGTAATATTTAGAACTTTTTATTCAACTACAGGAACTCATTTTGCAAGAGGGCGGAGTGGCTGTAAAGGAGTTAGCCAAGAAAGTTGTCCTGAAGCTTACAGTAAGTTTTCTAGATTTTATTTATTTTATAGTGTCAATGAAGAAATGAAACTCAAACTAATTATAAGACCTTGTTTTGTCCTGGAACGTCTTTTAGATAAAAGTCAATGACTAGATAAATTGACTTGAATAAAAAGATATGTCTGGAAATGTGCTATTGCATTTATAAAATGTAAACCTGCATGCAATTCTGCCCATATTAGAGGCAAACATGCTTTATATGCAACCTGTGCAAGTGCACAGGAGTCTATTAGGTAAGGAAGCCCACTTTCACAAAAAAGCATTTTTCTACTGTCTATTAGATTTCATACAAGAGACTGAATTAATGAGGTTCATGGCTCCTAGAAAGTAGTAGATTGTCAGAACAACTTAAGGTGTTGCTCTAAGATGGGAGAGGAGATCAAAGGACAGTTCATGCACAGGACCCTCTGCTGTGTCTACCACTGGGCCATAAACATATGTAGGATAGCTGTCAAAGAATTATTCCTTTTTAAATTTCATGATGGGATTAGCCAAGCACACCTTTACAGTATGGTGTCATAGCAAGAGGGATAAAGAGTGTAAAGACTGCTACTGCTGCTTATAGTAGAGGTAATAAACGATGTGTATGCCCCAAACATTGAGCCCTATAGCAAGAGCATACACAGTTCATGGGGGATATGGTACACCGTATAATAAGTGCAGTACCAGTTACATGAGGGTATGACACACAATATAATAACTACAGCACCAGGGATGGTTCATAAGGGATATCCCACACTATATAATACGCAACAGCAAACAAAGGTCATGGGGGGGGGTATGCACACTATATAATAAACAGCAGTAGCACAGTTCATGGTGGGATATAAAACACTATACAATAGCAGCCCCAGGCATATTTTATGGGGGAGTGCATGAACACTACATAATGTCCACAGCACCAGACACGGGGATGAGGTATGGCACACTATACAAAACCCAGCTGTACCAGGCGCAGTTCATGGTGGATTAGGGTACAATATTAACTACAACAGCAGGCAGAGTTCATGGAAGGTGGGGCCTGGCACACTATATAATAACATTAGCACAAGACAACGTTAATAAGGGCGTATGGCTCACTATATATTAAGCAACAGGTGCAGTTCATGGGAGACTATACTATAAAAGCAGCAGCAGGCACAGTTCATGGGGGTATGACACACTGTGTAATAACTGCGGAACCAGGCACATTTCATTAGGGGGCATGGCATATAGCTGCTGCTACTTATATGGTGTCAAATCCCCCATTAACTGTGCTTACTGATGCCTATTATTTAGTGTACCATACCCCACTTCCTCATTAATTCTTCCTGCTGCTATTAGTTGTGGGGGCTGCTGTGGAGGCACTGTCTTTCACAGATGGACTGGATAAGGAGGAAGGAGGCACAGTCACAGAGGTAGCAAGGAACTGGAATGTGGACCCTGCCTGGGAGCTGGGACATTAACTATAATTAATGGATATGCCATTCATCTACCCTGGTCTCCCTTCCCCCATTTGCCCCATATAAGCTGTGTTCCCTCAATTGGAGGTATGCCACTTGCTGAACCCTAAGATTTCTTATTGTTGTTTGTGCAAAACTTATTAGATTACTAATAGAGTCCTCTGAAAACATTGGAATCACTGGCTTAAGCATTATGATGACATATACAAAAATGCCATGCCTTTTCATGATATAATATCACTGTACAGTAGCATGAACTTTTTACGTTTTCCGTAAATTCTATCTATCTACCTATCTATCTATTTTCTATTTTAAAAAAAGTCCAAAACAAAATACCCAACCACCTTGTATTTTGTATCTTTCCAGGATGCTCTAAGACTAACTGAACCTGTAGCACGGTTACTATGTCAGTTGGTAAGGACACAATTACACTGCACAAGGAGGATTTGTTTTTAATATCAAATGTATTCTTTGGCTGGTTATAAAAAAGACTATGAGAATATATTGTTTTTGTAAAGACTCTAAAAATAATCTCTGCTAATAATTAATTCCTAGTAATGGATTGTATGGTCTCTTCTTGCTTAAAGGGGTTTTGTCACTTCAGCAAGTAGCATTTATCATGTAGAGATATTTAATACAAAGCATTTACTAATGTATTGATATTAATCATATTGCTTCCTTTACTGGATAGATTCATTTTTCCATCACATTATACACTGCTCGTTTCCATGGTTACGACCACCCTGCAATTGGTGGTCGTGCTTGCAGATCATAAGAAAAAATGTTGGCCTCTCCGGTGACCGGGACTGTGGGCGCGCACATAGACTGGTGCTTTTTTTTTTTATATATAGTTGTTTACAGACACACTGATGGATTGCAGGATGGTTGTAACCATGGAAAAGAGCAGTGTATGATGTGATGGAAAAATGAATCCAGCCAGCAAAGGAGGCAATATTGGTAATAATACAAACCACTTACTAATATATTTTTAACTTTCTATACATAATAAATGCTATTTACTGAAGTGACAAAACCCCTTTAAGGTCAATTCACATCATCTTTTTTTTTCCATCCGTTTAATGTTGGGGAAAAAAAGAACACAACACTTTTCTATCCTTCAGTAGCGGTTGCATGGAGTGCCGCTTCCTCTTCAAACAACAGAGTCTGGTAAGAAAACATACGGTAATTTCTTACAATGTAACTCTGTAACTCTCAATGTTAATCAGATGGAAAAAAATGTGTTGCGAATTGTGAATCTACCCTTGCATGTATAGTAGTTGTATAGTAGAAGCCTCCGTCAGATCATGATTTTAAGTTTTATGGTTTATAATTCTGCAGACACTCAGTTTGTGGCTATATAAGACAGTATAGACTATGTATAGCTGCAGGCAGTTTATATTGATCATCAATTCTCAGGATAGGTCATCAATATCTGATTGGCAGGGGTCCGACACCCAGGACTCCCCCACCCCAATCAGCTGTTTGAAGAGGAGGCGGCACTCCATGCAACCACTACTTGCTCTTCATTGCACTATGCACCATCTTCATTGCAGCTGTGGCTCATTGTAATTAAAAGTTCTTGCTCGCTCCAGGTAAATGGAGCGAGTACTTTTAAGTACACTACACAACCGAGATTTCTGAGACAAAGGGCAGTATAATGAATAGGAAGTACTTCTTGCATGGAGCGTTACCTCCTTCTCAAACGGCTGATCGTCAGGTGTATAGGGTGTCAGGCCCCTGCCGATCACAAATAATTGCCCTATCCTGAGGATAGGTCATCAGTATAAACCCATTTAAGGCTTTTCATAATTTGAAATAATTAAAGATAAGTAGATACTGGTACAAATTAATATATTTAAATGTAATATAATGTTATGTTACAAAGAGGAGCTGTTATTAAATAACATTCTTATCGTATTTCTCTCTGTTGATATGCAATGTATTTACATATTATTGATAGGGTCACTTTCACACAATCAATATTTGGACTGTATGTTTCATCAGTAATGTTGAGTGAATTAAAGTCAAACGAATTGACTTTGATCCGAATTTCAGGAAAAATTTGATTCGCCACGAAGCAAAATCTTTTTTTTACTTAAGTGGCAGTAAAAAATGTTGCACACAGTGATGTGTGACATCGCCACATCACTGTGCTGGCCAAGATTTTGCCCAGTTTCTTCAATCAATATGGGCATGACGGTCTCTTCATAAGCACATTTATAAGTTAAGTATTTTTTTTACTTGATTAACCCCTGAAAGGCCTCAATTGTAATCTCAGATGGCGGATCAGCAATTAACTCGGCATCTGAGGGGTTCAATGATGGGGGGATGCACGATTGCCGTTCCCCGTCATTGCGGCCACTATATACAATGAAATGCGATTCAAGATGAAGTAATTCATCACAAATGGAATTCCTTTGTGAAATTAGGCGAAGGACCCGAAACAAATTTTTGATAATTTTGCTCATCCTTACTCATCAGTATTTGTAAGATAAAAAACACAGGTTTTTCTATTATACAACTTTTCTCAAGTTTTTGACTTAGAGTCTTTGATCAAGTCTTTGACTAAGAGTCAAAGGATATCTTATTTAAAAAATGCTGTGTTTTTTGTGTCTTTTGTCTTGAAGCAAGAAATACTGTGGCCAGATATATGATGGCCAATAGGTATCTATAAAACACACGACACTGGTGTTTTGAAAAAAGACCACCCTCCAAAAATGCATTAAAAATGCTGGGTTTCACTGGGCTTATTGCCAAGCCCCAGACAATAAAGAAAGAAAAAAAAGTTGTGGTGTGGCAGTACTCTAAAATTGACCTTGTGAAAGAGGCTTAATAAAAAAAAAATCTAAAAGTAATATACATGTTGAAGCATATTTACTATAATCACATTTTATTTTTATTATATTCTATCACAGGTTGGGAAAGCTTTGAAATCAGATTGTGCAAAAAGGCTCCTTGCGGTAGTAGCGTTAAACACCTATATATAACCAGATACAGAAAATGTTGCTTGTGTTTTATATATACAGTATATGAAGAATCTGTTGTCTATCTATCTATCTATCTATCTATCTAATCTATCTAATCTCTATCTATCTCATATCAATCTGTTCAGGAATAATTCAAAATACACATAAAGTTGATATCTCTATGAAATTTGATATACATTGCTATTTTTAGGTTCAGTTTAAACTTTATTAGATTATTTTTGGTAAAGTAATAATTTCTATATCATTTTCTATAATAATGTTTATTACAAAAATGTACAAGCTGACCTACAGTTTTTGTTTCTGAAATAAACAAAACATATCCCCTAAGCAGATATGATTTGCTTTGTAATGGGGCTAAATTCTCTTCATTCCCATATATCAAATTAAAACTTTTATTCTGGCAGGTTCTGTTCTTACAAGAGCCCAAGGGCAGACTCCCCATAGACCTTACAGGGAAATTTCCTGGTGGGCAAAGCTCAGGGGGCCACCCGAACCCTCTTCATTGCTGCCAGCTAGATACATAATGATCTTATGCTGTCAGTAATTATTAATGCTAGGAGCATCAAAAACTTAGCCGGCAGTCCCATGCCTTCTTGAATTAAACTGTGTTGCCGTCTTCAGGACTGTGTTGAAGTTGAAAGTTTGAATACTGCAGCAATGGTGGCAGTATTTTGGGCTGTACTGCAATAACGGGTTCTGCTGGGGCAGTATTTTATGATGGACTATGGTATTGCTGGTCCCATCTGCTTGAGTTGTCCTCTTATACTCGTGCTTCTGTCAGTTTTCTTTTCATTTGTTTCCAGGGCCACTTTAAGTTCCCAGTCCGCCTCTGCTTCACTGTGAAATAATCTCTGCATTGAGCTCCCTCACAGCCCCTCACCCCTGAATGACAGCCGTAGTATCAGGTGACCAGTATATCTGTCAATCAGAGCTGAGGGGATGGGCTGTGAAGCAGCTCAATGCTGAGAGCACAGTGCATGCTACAGTGAAGCTCCACCCTGGGCACTTGCAGGACATGTCAGAATAAAAGCTCATATTTACACTGCTCCTGATGAGAAAAGTTCCACAAAAGGTATACTGTATCTGTTCTGCTCTCACCAGCCCACATCGTGCTCTCAGCAGTTTAGCGTTGGGCAAAAATGCTGACAGACTCTCTTTAATACTAAAAGTAATTTTTTTATACTCAAAATGCTAATTATTAATTTTATTGTTTCTTTCTTCAAGAAAACAGCTCCAACTTTACTTAAGAAGCTATTCTGTTCGGTAAATATTTGAATTTAAAAATAATTAAGGAAACTCAGCTTTACATCTCTTTTACATGCTACATTTTTGTGTTTTTAAATGCTTGAATAAATGCCTTAAGTATCAAACATTTTTATAATTCTCAAGTCTTATAAAGAAGTGTATGGAAAAAAAACACCAGAAAAATAGTGATACCAAGAGACATCCTCACTTAAAAAATGTTGCAGGACCCCAAAATATAAATGCTTTGTATGTGGACTCTTCAGTCATTTACTATATATTTTAGGGTACCATTTGAATACATTTTAAATTGGCTGTTTTATTTTTTTTCCCAGTTACGCTTTTTGCAGTATGCCATTAATATTGTTATATTTTGATTGTATGGGCATTTTCATACATGGCGATGCCCATGATGTTTATTTTTTTTATTGGTTAAGTATTTTTATTTTAAGGAAAGGGGGGTGATTTGAACTTTTATATTTTTTATATTTGTAAAAACTTTTACTTTTTTTAACTTTTTTTTAAAATAACCTTGGTTGACTATAACTTGTCAATCATTAGATTTCCCATACTGTTCATTGAGGGCTATAAAGCCATCAGTGAACACTTAAAGGGGTTGTCTCATCTTGCCTAATGGGGGCATATCGCTAGGATATGCCCCCATTGTCTTATAGGTGCGGGTCCCACCGCTGGGACCTGCACCTATATCGAGAACGGGGCCCCGAAAGCGAACAGGGGCGCACTGCGCATGCGCAGCCGCCTCCATTCATTTTCAATGTGGCCGGCGAAGATAGCCGAGCGCTGGCTCGGCTAGTTTCGTCGGCTCCATAGAAATGAATAGGAGCGGTGGCCGCGCAAGCGCGGTGCGCTCCCATTCATTTCTAAATTTTAAATATAGCAATACAGTGCTGCCACCTAGTGGCATTTATTGTTATAGTAATCTAATAGACTCTGAAGGCTGCTTGCGGCTTCGGTCTATTAGAGCAGTGTAACAGGTTCTCTGATCTCAGCAAGGGAACGCTGTTACCGGAGTGGAAGCGCACAGTTTCCGCTTCTGGACTGCTCTGATGCCATGGTCACATATGACGACGGCATCTGAAAGGGATGCCACTGCACACCTCCTCCAATCAGGAGGCAGCTTGATTCTTGCCCTGCCTGCCCCTATCTTCTTAGTCTTCAATGGAATATTTGTTAGACCGCCAGCCTACTTTTTACCTACTGAGTGCCTGTGAAGAGAGAGGCAGGGCAAAGCAGCAGTGGCAGATGCAGAGAGAGTGAGGTCGATGTCTGCTGCCATAGTAAGAAGAGACAAAGCTCCAAACTGAGTGGCTTTTCAAACACTGACAGTGGGTCTAAATCTACACTGTCAGTAACAACATTAGGGCCTGTTCACATGACCGTGTGAATGGGTCCGCATCTATTCCGCAATTTTTGCGAAATAGATGCGGCCCCATTCATTTCAATGGGCAGCATTAGATCGCGGACAGCCACGGCTCCGTGCTGTGGCTCCGCAAAAAAAGATAGAACATGTCCTATTCTTGTCCACAATTGCGGACAATAATAGGCATTTTGTATGGGGTGTATGCTTTTTTTTCTTCTTTTGACGTATCATTGAAAGCTTTATTATTGCTTTTTTCTTTTAAGACAAAAGATGTTACTATACAAGTTGTTTTTTTTTCTAAATTAAATTTCAGTATTCAGGTTAAATTGCTGTTTTTTTTTTTTGCGATAAATAATTGGGCTTTGGGTTGCAGTTCGGGCTCTTGGTCTCTAAATGGTTCGTCATCACCATTATAGGTGATGTTGTCATGTTCTTAACAAATTTACATTTTAGAAAAACTAAACCTATACAAATCTGCTTCTACATATTGACAGATATGCTGAGATGAATCTGTTCTGCTCCCCAATACATTACAATTTACCTGTTAGATACCTGGCCAGTTAACTGAAAGCCAGGTCACATAAAACTTCTAAGGGTCACATGACGGCCCACATGACCAATGATATGATTAGTCATATCTGGCTCTATTATGGATGCATTTTACAGGGCTAAAATAAGCCAAATTATTTTTTTCGTAAGGGACAGACTACTGATTTGATGTAATAAAGATCTGCATGCAAAATTTTAAATAGATGTATATTATAAAATTGTTCAACATTCTATTCCCTACATAAATAAAAGTAATAGTTAAAATCAGGATCTCTCTTTAACAGTGGTTTACAGGATTAGCACAATGATGACCAAACCTCAGGATAGGCAATCAACCTTCGCTCTTCAAACAGCTGTTCAGTGAGAGTTGGACCCCCACCTAGTCTGATATCAATGGTCTGTTCTGAAAATAGGCAATTAATATCCTGTTCCTGGAAAACACCTTTGATGGCAACATTAATATGTGTTTTTGTTACAAATTTTCAGTGCAGATCCAGTTGGAAAATCTACAACATTTTTTACAAAAAAATATTAACAAATTACATTTTACAGGCTTCAGTTTTTCCTTTGTCGACTTGTGGGTGTGCTGGGAGGTTTAAACGCTATGCAAATGTTATGTTGTGAATTTGTCACACATTTGTAAACTGGATTCTACCCTTTGCAATGCAAAGTAACAGATGCAGCATATCCCCAAAAAAATGCAGATTTTTTTTCCTTTTCTTCAGCATCTGAATCTAGGATCACGGTTTAAATTTACCATATCTAAAATTGACAGTGCATTATAAAAGTCTAACTCATCTTAGAACCTGAAAAGTCAGATCCTATTCTCTGCATTTCATACTATCAGGGTTGCAGTAAGCTGATCTGGATTTACAGGTAGTGTAGAGGTTTGGCCAATAATCAGGCTACATATAGTAAACTGTACTGTATGGAATAGATTTTTAGAATCAGACTTAAAGGGAATGTCTTACTTCACAAAGTAGTATTTATCATATAGAGAAAGTTAATACAAGCCGCTTACGAATGTATTGTTATTATCCATATTGCCTCCTTTGCTGGCTGGATTCATTTTCGATCACATTATACACTGCTCGTTTCCATGGTTACAACCACCCTGCAATTCATCAGTGGTGACCGTGCTTGCAGACTATAGGAAAAAGCGCCATCCTCTCTGGTGGCCGGGACCGTGGGAGTCACATAGGCTACTGCTTTTTTTCTATAGTGTGCAAGCACGCCCACCACTGATTGATTGCAGGGTGGTTACTTCACTTTTCCTTTGGAACATCTCACGCATATAGAACATGTAGTAAAATAATTACATGTAAGCTACATACACAGTACACAACTCTTACCATCTGTGCTCATGGCAAACCCAAACTTACTGCAAATTAATGTGTTACTTTTTGTTTGTAATTTCTAGGGAAGCAGTGATGTAACTGCAGGTGAAGTTGCAGACCTTCTAGTAAGTTTGATAGGAATAGATTTCTTGTAAAGTTGCAAAAAGTGAATATTTTATAAATGAATGTAGTACTAAATAAGAAAAAGCCCAGTTGTATTGAGTGTTAGAGTATGTTCCTTCTTGCTTTTTGTGAATGAAAACTACAGGTACTAAAGCCAATGTATGAAAATGGACCTGCTGTTTATTAACATTATTTTAAGGCACCCATGGAATTTAAAAGTGCTATTCTAAGTGATTTGGGGAAGTATGTATCAGAAACAGGTCAGGGGTATACATAGAAATCATAGAGCCCAATTTCAATATTTAAAGGCTATGTACACTTTTGCTGGCAACTTTTTGTTTATAATTGCATTTTACTAATTTTTGGGTAAAAATCATATTTTCAATTGGCCTTTATTCAAAATATTGAGCCATTCTGTCACAAAGGGTTAACTTCCAACTAGTACTTTCACTTTCATTTTGTGTGAGTCATATAATAACCCTTATCTCTAAACTACTAAGAGGTCATAAACACTTATTTAAGGCTACTTTCACACTAGCCTTAGTACGGATCCGGCGGGTGAAGGGACCCGCCGGATCCGTACTACCTTGTGGATCCGTAATTCCGGATCCAGTTGTATTATCTTTAGCATCTTTTAAACGGATCCGGAATAACCTCTATTGAAAGTCAATGGAGGACGGATCTGTTTACAAGTGTGTCCACACCAAACGAATCCGTCCTCATTGACTTGCGTTGGGGGTCATTCCGGATCCGTTTAGGTGCGGATAACTAGTACGGAGAGCAAACCGCAGCATGTTGCGGTTTGCTCTCCGGTCTGAAGACGGAACGGAATGCTTTCAGGAGCATTCAGTTGTCTTCAGTTCAGTTGTGTCCCCATTGACAATGAATGGAGACAAAACTGAAGTGTTTTATTCCGGTATTGAGCCGATATGACGGAGCTCAATACCGGAATTCCAAAACGCTGGTATGAAAGTAGCCTTAGCCACATTTGTATCAGTAAGATAAGGATTGAGCTTTGCTGAGTGTTTATAATGTCAGAGAGCAGAGATAAGGAGTCTGTCTGCTCCCTAAATGACGCAAAGGATTATGTACACAAAAAGGATGCATATTTTTAATAAAGACCAAAAAATATTTTTAGCTCAAAATAAGTACAATGCAATAATTTAAAAAAAATGCCCCCAAAAATGTACATAGCCTTTAATCTGGCTCTCACCTCCCACTCAACTACTGAAAAAGCAGAAAAACCTTTCTCATCATGCATTTTCATTATAACTTTTTATGTGATCTTTATAGGGCATCTATTTATACAGGTGTGCTATGAAAATTGTATGCAACTATGTGCAGCATTCAGCACGGACTAACAGATATATTTGCAGGGTGCATGTCCTGTTGATGAATCTGGTTTTAGCTAAGCCCTCCAGGACAAATCTTTTGTAATGGTTTCCTATTAAAGAAGTGAGCAAAGTTTGCAAAATTTTTGACAGACACACCTGAACTTTTTCAGATTTATTTTGGATGAATTCAGTAAAACTGCATGTAGAACCATTTTACTTAACATGTCGGCAGTAAAATGCACTAGGGAGGAAGAAGAAGGGTGCTTACCCTGAGCGGAAGTGAAGGGGCTGGGGGCTTGTGCTGATTAGCTCCCAGGTCAACAGACAGCCTATTAATTCTGCAGCAGGGAGGTGCCCTAGCAGAACAAGCAGAACAAGACGCTGTGTTTCACTGTGAATAAGGGTCGATGGGTGTAGCATTGTCTGCCAGAATTCAGTGTTAGGAACAGTCAAACGTCACAATCAAGTTTCTATTCCACTGTCAATGACAAAGAAGGGAAAGTCTAGAATTGCAAAGAATTGTGTGCAGAATAAAAACAAGCAGGGAAAGCTGTCTGCCAGGGAGTGAGAAGTGAGGATCTGAGGCTGGATGTGCCTGCTAGTACAACTGCAGCTGCTGCAAATCTCAAAAGCAGTTACCTGCAAGGACATTACTTTCATTAGGCCTAAATCCGTCTATTTCAATCTCCACATAGTTCCAATAATTTTTTGGTTGTTGAAATGATTAAAAACAGCATATACATGTCCTAGAATACTCAGGGTAGTAGACAAAATTATCCGTCAGTGATAATTTTATTTTAATTTCAATTACATTTATTTTGTGTTGACATTTTGAAAACCGGCATATACGGTACGTGTCTTACAAAAAGCAGGGGAAGAAACAAAATTAAAACGTGACAAATTAGGCCTAAGTCCATGTTTTTTAAAACCAGGATATATGTGTCTTACAATACACAGGGTATTGTACAAAAGTATATGTGAGTGATAACGTGACAAATTAAACATAAATCTGTGTTTTTCCATCTCCACACAGTTCAAATTTAATTTATTTTGGTTAGATTTTTTGAAAACCAGCATATTTGTGTCTGACTATACGCAGGGTAGAAGACTAAAATGTCTGTGAGTGATAACGTTAAAGAGGTTATGTCACTTCAGCAAATAGCGTTTATTATGTAGAGAGCCACTTCCTAATGTATTGTTATCCATGTTGCTTCCTTTGCTGCCTTGATTCATTTTACCATCACATTATACACTGCTCGTTTCTATGGGAAGTCAAAGAGAATGAAGTAGAATTTGATCTGAATTTCAGGAAAAATTTGATTAGCTGCAAAGCTGAATTTCCTTGTGCCTCGTGTTAATGAATTGATTTTCTCTGAAATGGTGGTAAAAATAATAATAAAAAAAAAATCATACTTAACTCATCCATCTTGCTTGAAAATCCTGCACAAAGCCTTATGCGTGGTGATGTATGACATCAGCACACCGGTCAACGTTATGTTGTCATCACGTGCCATATTTGCCGCTGGATCTTCAAGCAAGATGGCCACGGTGGTCTCTTCGCGATCAAATAGATGAGGTAAGTACAATTTTTTTTTTTAACTGAGTAACCCTTGATAGGCCTTAATCAGCATTGAACGCAGTGTCTGAGGGGTTCAATGATGGGGGGTGACGCAATCGCCGTTCCCTTCCATTGTACCCGCTATTTACAAAGAAGTATGCTTTGTGACAAAGTGATTTGTCATGAAGCAAATTTTTGGGTAAAATTCAGCAAAGCAGCCGAATCAAATTTTTGAGAACTTTGCTCATCACTAGTTATGCAGTCCATTCGCGGTGGCCGTGCTTGCACCAGCTGGCCGCCACCGCAGGCACTTATTCTCCTCTGTCACCTCCTCTGCTATGGATACACTCCTGTTCCCAACAGCAAGAGGGCACAGCGTTGCTCCCAGTCATGCTCTCTCCTATCACATGTGGTAAAGCTGATCAGCCTGGACAACATTAGCCACGAAGGTGAGAAGTGCATCAAGTAGCAAACATTCCGTTTGCTGTCACCCACTGACTCGAACTGAACAGGGTGGTCAGCAACAATGGTCCCAACATCCTGGCCACCCTGAACCTGGGGCAAATAACTCATGCTCTCTTCATGGCTTTTCATAAAAAAGCACTGGTTCACACAAAGCACAAGCAATGTCCAGGAGACTGTGCCTCCTTTCAGCCATTCTCACATGATAATGGTCTGCAGCTACACTGCTTACTCCATGACTTTCCAACTTACTAGAATTCAACATTGCATATGCTAGAACATCAGTATAAGCCATGAACGATTAGGTTGATTTGGCACCAGATCGTATCAGCAGGACGCTCATGCAACAGGTGGTGCCAGAGGAGAAAGAATAACAGCTAACACATCTTACTATCCACCCGGTAGCTTTTGGGGACCCACAATGAGAAACTCCCATGAGGGGAAGGAGTAGGTGAGTATGAAGTGCCTTCACTTGAGGATGAAGAGGAGTTAGAGCCGGAGTTGGAGGATCAAGAGGATGATGATGAAGACTGTGACACCAGCTATGACAACCAATTGTTTTAGTGGGGGCTGAAGTAGAACTGGCTCCTCAGGCACCCTGGCCAGAAGAGTGAGCTGTAGATGCGCTTACGCCGTGAGTAACCATAGACAACTGACCTACTGACTTGTGGGTTCCATGCTATGCTTCTTCTATTGCCGCTACTTTTGTGGCTACTCAAAAGCTCATTCACAAAACTCTTCTGACAATTGACATGTGTGTGAGGGTGTTATATACCATTGGGCCATTGGAGCTACTTTGGTTTGTCCCGAATCGATTTAAGTCTGAACCAAACTTTTGGAAAGATTCCCCAAACCTGAAACGATCTGAATCTCGAGTGGTTTTCTCATCTCTACTCACCAACTTTACTTGACTCACATGTCAAAAAAGTAGAAATTGTGCTTGATAGATATTGCACACCATATTTCTCAAGTATTTATACAGAAAAACTGAAAAACAATTCTTTGATAAATCTTTTGAATTTAGATTCAATTTCCCTTGCCTAACTTCATACAGTACATGATAAAACTGTCTGCCTGCATCCACCACTAGAGGGAACCTAATGGATTTATACAACTACTCTAGCATAGCACAATGAAAACTAGAAAATTATCTATGCACTGAGCTCTCTCAAATGTTGGTTCCTATTATGACCCTATTTCAGAGTAGAAGATTTAGAGGATGGTGACTCACCAGGGGCTCCAAAGAAGTGAAATTGGCTTCTATTGTCAGTGTGGTAATGAAACAGATATACTGTATGCAACAAATAACATATACATTTTTAGTACATACTGATGGACTGATCAATCAGTACAAAATGGACTTGAAAAAAATGTAAAATGATATAATTGCATACTTCATAGTTGAAAAAACTTGAATTAAAACAAATGGAAGTGGAATATACCCTACATGAAATAATACTGGGTATTTACCAACTTTTACAGCCATTTGGACACTTCATGTCAGATTTGAAGAGAAGAATTGTGATGCATGTTGCACTATTGTTCAGGCCAAAATGACAGATACCACAATGGAACCTGGGAGATATTGTGTTGTGAAACCAAGACTTGAGTGTGGCCCTACTATAGCCCTATTATTACTACTATAAAATACTGTAGATACTACTATTTATGCAACATCTTTTTTTCAAAGCACAATAAGATAACAAAGTGTGAAATGAGCGTGATACATATTTTATTTATTATAATTTCTTATTAGAGAACCACTGGCTGCTTTGCAGATGACCTTGTTGGCACTGGAGATGCGTTGGTAAGAAAACATATCTTTAATTTAATATTAATACTTATTCAAAGGAAATTTATATATATTATATCATTATATTTTGGAACAAAACTGAACATTTAATTTAGGTTTTCTTTTCTTTTACCATATTCACATGTTTAAGTTGCAGATTTCCAGTTTTATTTTATTGTTTGTACATTACTATGGGGAGAGCATTCTTTCTTTGTACAGCGTCTATGCTTGGTATCACAGCTCAGCCTAATTCACTTCAATGTACCTGAGATGCGCTTAGGCTGTGTAATCAATGCAAGCGCCACTGCCTTCTCAAACAGCTGTCAGCCCCCTACCAATCAGATACTGATGACCTATGCAGAAGATTATCGGATAACGTTATTTGTATAAAACTCCTGGAAAATCCAATAACATGGAAAAAATAAAACAATAAAACTGCAATGAATAGGGAAGTCATTCTCCATAAAGAGTGTATTGGAGGCTCTACCTTGCTCCTCCCAGTAAGCATGGCTGGTCCTCTGTACATATACAGTGTGTATAAGTATACAGGTATAATGTACAGTGTGTGTAACTATATAGGAATAATGTAGTGTAAGTGTGTGAATATAGGTAGAATGTACAGGGCATTGTGAGTATATTGGTATAATGTACAGTGTGTGTAAGTTTATAGGTATAATTTAGTGTATGTGTGTGTGTATATAGGTAGAATGTACAGTGTATTGTGAGTATATTGGTATAATGTACAGTGTGTGTAAGTATATAGGAATAATGTACAGTATGTGTGAGTACATGTATACAGGAAAAATATACAGTGTATTGTAAGTATATAGGTATAATATACAGTGTCTATAAATATATAGATATAATGTACAGTATGTGTATATAGCTATGTGTACAGTAACTGGATTATATGGGTTTTGTAGATATAGATATATATTTATAACATGAATACTGTACATACATCACAAATACACTGTACATCTATCATATATCTCTGTGGTAAGCATGGTTCTGTTACCATGTCTGTGTTACATTGGTGGGGTCCACATTTTTCACACAGCCCAGGGCCCAAGGCCATGTCTGCATCTGCCTTTTGAAGTCTGGTAGTCTGTCCAGCAGAGGAACAAACTGCTGGAATTCACTGTATCCAGCACATATGCCAGCTTTCAGCCAGATAAAAAAAATATTACGTGAAACATTCTTTATCCAGCCAAAAACTGGCATAAATTAGGGAAAATACGGTTATTCTAGTTACAGTGTATTCTGGAAACCTGTTCCTTCTCCCGGATCAGACTATTGGAGTTCAGATATGAACCTGGCCTAATCTGCCCCTTAACATCTACTATGTTATCTCTACTCAGAGAGTTATCACTGTGTTTTCTGTGATGTTACATAGGACTGCAGATGTCATCTACTACATTATCTCTACTCAGAGAGTTATCACTGTGTTATCTGTGTTACATAGGGCTGCATGTGACATCTACTAGATTATCTGTACACAGTTATCACTGTGTTATCTGTGGTGTAACACAGTACTGCAGGCAAAACATGTCTGGCATATCCATAGATAGATGCAGGCCACACTACACCACCCATTCTCCCATAGAATTAAAAGGAGAGAGCCACATATGTAGAGCCATTTCTCCATACATTGCAGTAGGCAAATGCAGCTTGGTTCGTGGAGCAGCTTATTTATTCTTTCATTTCAACACCAGTGGTGCATAGTCTGCATCAGTGCAATCTATAGCGTCGGACAAGGATGTACATGATTTGCATGATTTAAAGATATAGTACATGTAGGTTTACTCTAGACTATTAGAGTTAGACAAGACATAGCTAGAATTATGTTGAACTGGGATGTTCACATATATACATGGTTGAAAGGTAATCACAGGATTAAAAAATAATGATAAATAATAATAGTCACATGATATGAAAGATAATGCAGAAAAGTTGATGGGTTAGAGGCTGAATAGAGACAGTAGTTAATATAAATGGTTTGCACAATTCATGCCGAAATTAATAATAAAGTAGATGCAAGTTCCACAATAACAAAATGGCATTATTCCATAATTGTTACAACACGATTATTGTACTTGGGGGGGCATTGTGGGCTAAATTGTTAATAATGAAATAAGAGAAAGAGGGGAAAATGAGGAGCACCAGTGCTGGTGGTTTTCTAGTGTTGGTAGTTCCAACATGCTTGGTATTTAGTACATGTGGGGTTGGTACAGTTATGAAGATGCTGTCCTCATTTTAAGGGATAAGAATGGTGATGAGATGCCCAGTTCAGTATTATAGGGAGTAGAGTAAAGCTGTTTGGTAAAAACACGGTGTTGTAGGAGGGCATAGTCGGTAATGAAGGGCCCAATTCATGTATACAAGAAAGAAGGAAAGACCAGTGAAGGATGGCGTTAAGCTGGAGAAGAGATGGGGTAGTCAATTACCTGTTTCGATGTTTAACCATGTGTGGGTTGTTGCATGTACCCTGGCGGAAGCCGCCGTCTGCTTTTTATGACAAACCCCCAATTGTATTTTCCCCAATCGGGGATGGTGTTAGCAGGATTACGCAGCAATGCTGCGTCATGTGGAGGAGGAGATCAGGAGATCGGGCATTGCAAATTACCATGTGATTGTTACATGGGACTGCCCACCTTTCACAATGTACCACCCAGCTATCTAACTGTTCCGCCCAGCAACTGCAACGGCTTAGAGGGAACACTGGTTGTAACTCATGGAGTCTTATGACAAGGCAATACATGACACACATGTATATCATACATTGCTAAGAGGATAAAAACGTCCTATTGTTTTTTTTTCACTATGGCAGACAGCAACAAAAACTAAAAAACAGTGTAGCCTGATCCTGCAGTCATGCTCCCATTTATTGGCTCTTGCTTCTTACCTATCTAAAAAAATAAATAGATTGACGTGCAACTAACTCAACATATGTGTTATAGGAAGAATTTCTTGGAAACCTTGGCTTGACTATTGATGATCTAGTGGCTTCACTCGTGAACACGTTAAGGGTAAATATTTCTCACATTTATAATCTTCAGAATAAATATGTGTGTTTTCTATGTTAATTATTTGTCTTGTAATGGTTAAACTGGGACACAGGAATCACACATCATTGATTACGTGATGGGTGTTGACTGGTATTGAGCAGTAGAAGGATTGTCAGGTGCTCAGTGGGAAGAGAATAGCAGATGACAGGATGTTTTAGCTAGGTAGTTTACATATTGTTCGCAAAAGGTTAAGGGACAGTAGATAAACTGTATCCACTAAATAAGTGGAAAATAATCGATTATTTCTGGGTTGCAAAGGTGAAAGATCAATGAGAACAATATGTAGTTTAGCAGAAAATTAATAAAGGGCCAATAGCAGAAAGAGCACCAGAAAGGATACACGTGTAATTTCATGCTGGACTTCTGCCCAGCCCTTTTGCTTGTCCACAGATTCATAGGTGACGTCTAGAACAGGCAGGCAGATGCTGATGCTGACCACCAATGGAGTAGTAGTGCAAGTGAGAGCAATAAGGCATTTCCATAACTCTCATGAATTTAAAAAGGGGATGACCTTGTCTCCATAGATGATCAGTACTCTGGCACTGGGGGGACGGGTGGGGGTCCTGGCAGGCAGATCTCAACCAGTCAGATAAATCATGTTTCTCATCAAGGCTTTTATGACTTATCTTTTTCCATGTGCTGCTTACAGGAAGAAATTTTTAATTTTCACTCTAAATCAGTGGGTTTATATCCTCATAGATATACAATTGCAGATTGTATATTTCTACAATAAATTACTGGTTCAGAAAATGTTGTAGAATAATTTTATGTGACATTTATGTAACTATTTTTTTTTATTACAGGGAGTTCTTCTACTTTTAAGCCCACTGCTCTGTGGCCTAGGTGTAAGTGTAAAGCAATATTTGGTTGCCATTTTTAAGATCAATAATGTTATATCGAGTTATCTGCTCTTTTTTTTACATCACTTTAAATAATTCAATAAAAAGACTGAGATTGTACAAGAAGTTGAAAAAGGGATTGTATGAGTGAAACAAGAATTTGCCCCATGCCATTATATGTTACGAAATAAAAAAAAATTCTCATGCATGGTACTTACCTGTTTCTCTCCCAGTGCCTCAGAGGTCTGGTCCACCTTTCGGTGTCTGTATAAGGCTGTAGCCACATGTGCCATATACCTGTACATTACTGGTGCAGGCTAGTAGCGAATCAAAGCCAAATTGAATTTGATCCAAATTTCAGGAAAATTTAGATTCACCAGGAAGCTGAATTTGCTTGTGCTTTGTGGTAAAAAAAAACAAAAAAAAAAACAAACATACCTCTTTTGCTCTTGAAGAGGTAGTCATGGCCATCTTGATCTAACAAACTGTGATGATGTCAGCGCACCCGGTCAGCATGACCGTGTGAGATTTTGTGCAGTTTATTCGAAATGGCCCTGATGGCATCCCTACAAGCAAATGGATAAGGTGAGTATGTATTTTTTTTCTTAGCCTTGATTAACCCCTGAAAGACCTCATTGTTAACAACTGATGTTGCGATTAGTGGCGAATGCGGCATCTGAGGGGTTAAAGGACTGAGTGATAGCCATTCCCCATCATTGCACCCGCTACATACAAAGGAATGTGATTCATGATTAAGTAATTCATAACAAATCAAATTTCTTAGTGAAATTTGGCAAAGCAGCCAAATCAAATTTTTTATTACTACAGCCTAGTGTATAAACATCGGGTGGAGGATCATTTACTGGTATTGGGCAATTTTTATTTTTTTTACTGGGACAAAAACAATTTTATGGTGTTCATCATGTCGGATAAGAAACATGATCATGACAGTGATTATGGAAGCAGTGATTCCAATTATGTATAATATATATATATATATATATATTTTTTTTTTTTTTTTTTTTACTTTTTTAAAGACTGTTATTGGTGGACTTGAACTTCTAGCCCTCTGATTATATGTACACTTTAGTAGTTATCTGTTATGGTGTATTGTACATTTCACTTTTACACTAATAGCTTGCCTATTAGACACTGCGCCTAATAGAGTTCCATATATAGCATATGACAACTATGGAGGCATTCATCATATATGGAGGCACATCAATAATGTGCCAGTAAGAAGTGCCCCCATAGATGTTCCCATAGTGTCCCCAATAATGTGCCAGTAAGAAATGCCTCCATAGTGTCCCTAAATAATGTCAGTAAGAAGTTCCCCCAATAATGTGCCAGTAAGACTTGCCCCCATAGTGCCCCCCAATAATGTGCCAGTAACAAGTGCCCCCATAGTGCACATTGCTTGCTATATGAAAAAAATAAACACATATACTTACCTCCATGAAGCTGGCAGAGATGCGATGCAGACCTCTTCCAGCCTGTGTCCTGCTCTGTACGGCTCAGGCGACATCTTGCTGCCTGCACCGGCCTCTGATAGGCTGCAGGCACTAAGCCCGCAACCTATCAGAGGAACTGGGAAGGGAGACACTCCTCCTAAGGACGGCGACTGCTGCCCTTCCACTGCGGTCCCCCCACTTGTCACCAGAGCAACACCGCCTGAGGCAATCACCTCACCTTGCGTAATTGGCAGTGCGGCCTAGGACATCTCTAATAACATATAGTGAAAGAAATAACCTCAATCCGAAGTGTGTTTGTCTCTATGGGATTTGGGAGAGATATAAAGAAGCCATGCTTTAGTTACTGTACATCATGTGTACAACATTACAGGAGAGAGCAGCTGTATTTTGGAGAATCTGATACACTTGCTTTCCCCTATTAGCCATAACTATCCAACTTATAAAATAAGTGATTTGTATAATAGGTATATACTGTAAAAGAAATGCAAATGTAACTCCCAAACAAATAAGCAAACCTGAATGGATTTCGTATGATGACTTTTGAGTCTGAAAATGTTTCTGTACAAGATGTAATGGCTAGCAATTTATAAGCCTGATGTAAAAATTACCATGGATTGTTTTAAATGAATATTAGTTCATTCTGTGTTACTATAAAGTGTTTTATGTTTTCAGGTCCCACTTGGCTAAAGGCTAAGTCAAGAACTAATCTCAACTATCAAAGTCTCAAGGTAAATTGTGAATAAGCATGTGATTAAACATTTAGTCCTCAATGTCACCAGAAATAGTTTATTTAATGTATTTATTATTTTATTATTTTTTATATTATTATTATTATTACTATATAAGAATGTAGAACTGTAGTATAGTAGTAGTAAATCTTCCTCTATACTTTACATACAGAGCGCAAATCGTGACTGCGCCATTTATATCTTACATTAGAAAATGATGATGTAATTGGTTACAAAACTTACAATACACCATTGTTATACTATTAAATGAACACTAAACCTAGAAAGCAATATTGCAAATATAAAAAAGAAGAAAAGTGTGTCAAAAGTGTTTCTCTGTTGGATTTTTCCATAGATTCTCAGGCAAATAGTTTTTGGTCAGTAGAACTTTGCAGATAACAGATATTATACAGATTAGCTAAATGTTGATGGAATCCACCGTTTTCAGCAGGAATGATAAACCATCTAAGGTATATGGGGAAACCAGACTCTCCAATGACAACAGATGTTGGAGAAAAAGGGGCATTTTGTTTTTCACCATTATCCTTTATTCCCACAAGAGATAAATCTCAGGCAGAAGACTTTTTTCTTTCTCCCCAGTGAAAACAAATGCTCTCTTTAAGGGGTTCTCTCGTTTTAGAGCTAAACCCGGACATATCCCCTTTTTCATCCAGGCAGCCCCTCCATTTCATGCTCAGATGCTCTCTCTTGCCCTGCTTTCTATCGCACAGGGCAAGGGCTGTTTGTTTATATATATTAAACTGCTAGGTGGGGGCTTCCTCCTAACAGTGTTGCTGTTGATGTCACTGGCACTAATGGGCGGGTTTTAGCGCTGCTCTAGCCTGTTTTACAGGCTAGGGCAGTGCCAAAGCCTGCCTATTAGTGCCGGTGACATCTCTGGGAACACTGCTAGATGGAAGCCTCCACCTAGAAGAGATCCGATATTTCACCAGATCTGCAGAGAAAGCATAGGGTAGGGCTCCGAAGCCCCCCTCAGAGGGGCTGCCTGGGTGAGAAAGGGGATATTCAGAGCTTACCCCAGACACTCCTTTAAGCTTATATTACTCTGGCAAATTGTCTGCTAGATCATCGCTAATGAGCTTTCATAGGAATGCTCGTTAGTGATGATCTGGCAGTGTAATACTGCTGCTGATTATGCTCGTTCATCAGGCAATTGTGATTTTTAAGCATGTTTAAAAATCATTGTTTGCCGATTGCAGATTGTGCTCTGCTGCCGGCAAACAACTAGTCAGTAAGGGGAAGAGTGATGGCATTAGCAATTGCTCCTTCCCATACCATGGAAGTGGTGCATGTAATAGCAGAGGTCTCCAGGAAGGACTGCTTGCCTCCCGTCAATCTCTTTCTTTATCTGCTTGTGTAATATTAACTTTACCAAAGTTAAGTGTGCATCTGTGTAGAGGGAGGGGGTACAGGTCAAGGTGGATAACTGTCAGCTAAACATTAGCTGCAACTAGCTAAAGTGAATATGCTGCTTTAGTTTCCTCTTGATCCCTTATATTATTGGACTGCAAGCAGATGACTGAGCAGCACTTTTCTAGAAGGGCAGGGCTTGGCATGTTGGAATCCTATTGCAAAAAAATTAGGAGGTAAAGCTATTGTTAAAGCCAGCTGCCATATATATATATGCCATGCCAGAGAAAGGTCAAATCAGTGATTTGTTAGGAGGGAGGGAAATGTTTGATCACAGGGGACAAATAGAAGAATTCTGTACTTTGATTCCACAATTTGGATTGTAATATGAGATGGCACAGTGGAGATAGATTTTTTTTTAAAATACTTTATTGAATATAAAAAAATATCTAAATACATTAAAATTAATTTTACAAAAATTCCAGTCCCCACGACTGTAGCAAGCATTAGTATTCTATCAATAAGCTTTTTCCTCCATATCATTACCTCACTTAGGTCACTCAGATTACCCAGAACCACAGAGGGACATTGTAGAGGGGCATACAATGAAATGTTTTAGCTTCTACAATCCGTAGCACTTCATCCCAAAAAGAATGAAGAACAGGACTATCCCATATAAGGTGTCACAAATCTGCTTTGTGTGAGGGATCTAGGAGACTTGGAAATATCTCTATATTTAAACCTATAAAGCATACTCGGAGTATAATAAAGACAGTGTATGATGTTAAATTGTAAAATCCTATGATTTTTACGGATAGAGGCCTCCTTAATTTTTTTATTAGGGTTGAATGAAGTGAGCTTCGAATCATAGATCCAACGTCACTTCATTCAAAACTGAATGCTGTACGGAGACCCACATTCAAATGTATTGGCTGTGCGGAGATGAAAAACGTTATGTCCGAAGTCAAGAGACTTGTTGAATTACTTTGAACTTCAATTATTCAACTCCGTACAGCATGCAAACGAAGTTACGAATGAAACGACTTCAGGTCTATGATCTGAAGCACACTTCGATCAACCCTAATTTTATATATCCTTTTCTAATTTTCAGAAGTGATCTCCCAATATCCTTACTCCACATTCTTGTACAGGTAGATTCTAACTAAAGAGTTGCTGGGATGTTTTGTTTTCTTTCTACATTTAGTGTTCAGATAAACATTGTTTTTATTCCAAATAGAAGTAGCATAGTAAAAATGTCTATGAAAGGTTACCATTTTCAAGTACATAGAAATATTTTACGTTCTTCCCCCATAAACACTTTATTTTAAAATTTGAATCAGTTGAAAACATATCAAGCAATGATGTTGCATGAGTATTGTTATAGGCAAAACAATTATAGAAATTGGGGCACATTTATTAAGGCCAGCATTTTAGACACTGGTCTTAATAACACAGTGCACTGGTGGTGGATCCACTGAAGATATGAAGAGGTGCCAGCCTCTACATAACTTAGGCATATTCATTGCTGATTCTAAATGTAAGACCGCTTCATTGCTGTCTTACATTTAGACCATTTTCTACGCCTAAACCAGGCATAGAAAATGATGAATGAGATGGGTCTACTGGTCTGTCCTTTCCCCGTCCACACCACACCACTTTTTTTAGACCTGGCATGAGTGGGGAAGACGTTGCAGATTCTGCCACTACATCGTGTGTGACAGGATATGCGCCAGATATAGTATACGCCACAAAAGAGGCATAAATCTGTTCATGAACAACCTCCCTTGTCTTAACCGTTTAGACTTGAAAGTTATTTTGTTTTACATAAACATACTTAGTTTATCTTTTTCTTATGTATTTTTTTTAGCATTGGAAGCATACAGTAGGATAGAAGACAGCATTCAAAAAAGGAAAAAAAAAAAAAAAAACATAAAATCATATAATTTACTTTTATGTTTCTTTAACGATCAGCAAAACTGTTTATTTTACATTTTTTTGTTTTAACCAGTCAATAAATCATTCCCAAATATAACTATGTGTGCTGTTCTTTTATAAAGCTGACTGTCAGACTAAAATTTCATGGTGCCACCAAAGTAATGATTCTGAGTGTCCTCTTGAAATGACATTATAATTATTCTTATTTTCCTTGCGCATACAGAATATATCATCCATACAGTGAAATGCCTTACTTATGAATCAGAGGTGCACAACCTTAGAAAGGTGGAAATTTACAGTTATTAGTTGAGGAAAGTCTCAGTACAGAGATGTGATATCGCCAAAGGATTGATATCATGACTGATTCTAAGGTATTAAAAACACTGTCCTCGGATAAATATTACTTTTTAAATGAAATCCATTGCTACAGAACACAGAGCACTGATCAGACACCGCCAAAGACAAAATACACAACAATTACAGAATTAGTGACAGAATTAGCATGTCTGGCCTAATGCTGCCATAATACGCTTCACACAGCATAAGGCCTTGCTGGAGAACTTATATAATATGCTGCATCTATAGATAATGAACCCTAAGGGCTATCTTTAAAAAGATTACTCACCAAGGCTTTATGCTGTGTTTTTACCATATTGAGGCAGCAAAAGGCCTTGCTGGGTAACCTATTTAACCCTATGCTGCAACAATAACTAATATAGCCTAAGGGCTATCTTTAGATACAAGCAGCATAGGGTTAAAAAGGTTACTCACCAAGGCCTTTTGCTGCCTCAATATGGTAAAAACACAGCATAAGCAGGGTTGCCAACCTTTCTTTCAAATTTTTCTGGACAACTGGACCAAACTTTACAGAGAGCCCAAAAATTTTATGGGCATAAGCCACACACCCTCTTTTAGAGGACACACCACTTTTTGAAGGATACACACACCCCTTTTCACGCCCTCAAAATGCCCTTGAATTAAAGAAAGACACCACAGAATAAAAAGAATTGTTCAGTAATTAAAAATAAAATATGGCAGCAGCATATGGAAAAAAAAATCCACAATTCTCAGCTGTTCCATCCCTGCTTCTAGTCTGAGTGCTTTGTTTATATGGCTGCAGTGATTATGCCTATGACACGCTGGACTTTCTGGCATCATTTCTGCTGCCATGTCAACAAAAGACTGACAGGGACGTAACGGGCAAGTGTGCACATCTGTCACAGTGCTGGTGATGTGCACACTGATGTGCAGGTGTATGGCATGTGACCACTGTAGCCAGTCCTCAGCATTAGACCACTGACTGGTGATTGGCTGCAGCAGTAACATACCATATACCCGGCTGCAGTTAGTTAACAGCTGCAGAAAATGGCATTGAAGGAATAGGTGAGACATATTTGGATGGACATTACATTCACCAATACCAAACACACAAGATGATACAGCACCACATACCTCTTAAGTCCAGTGACGTCTTCCTGATGTAGAATTGCCACAGAGACACCTTAGATTACCCAATTTTCTATCCTCCTGATGCCCCAACAGTGTTATCCTACTGCTACCCCCAATACTGTGCCCGTCATGCTCCCCAATGTCCCCAGATATTATACTGTAGAAATAACAGTGCCATATAGGTGGGCCCCCCATAGTAACAGTGCTCCCCAAAGTCCCACTAATACTAATAATTCTCTCCCAGAGTGCCCCAATAGTGATAATGCTTCATGAGTAGCCCTTTTAGCAGAAGTGCCCTCCATATTGTACCAAATAATAACACCCCCAATAGTACCCCTCGTAGTAGTAATAATTCCCCAGAATAGAAATAATTTTTCTCATAGTGCCTCCAGTAGTGCTCCCAGAAATGATAAGGCCCCGCTATCATGTTCCCAGCAATTATAATACCCCTGTAATGCCCCCAGTAGTTTAGATAGCCCCCGGTAATGCCTCACAGTGATTTAGATGGCCCCAGGAATTTAGAAAGGCCCTATATAGAGCTCTGTCAGTTCAAAAATTATAATACCCTTTATAGTGCCTCGTGATTATAATGCCCCCAGTAACTTAAACCCTCCCCTATAGTTCCTCCAGCAGCCTAACAGCCAAGAGCACCCCCCCCCCTCCCGGGCGCCTTTTTGCCTTTACTTGCCTGGCCTAAGCCTTTTGCAGCACCTTGACTTACTGCAACTGCACAGTGCGCCTGCGGCCTGCATCTGCTCTCCAGTCTCCACCGGTCCGCACGCACCGCCCTCGGCATCAGCAGTGGCGCTGACAGCCCGCCCAGCCCCTGCCTCCACCTCCAGGTAATTACATTTACTAGGATCCTTGCGTGCTTATGTTACGGCGCATTGGCTCGCCCTCCCAGAGCGGCCAAGGAAAGCCGCCGGAGCTTTTCATTGCAATACCCTCTGTCTTTACGCGTAATTGCGTATGCAGTACAGACTTCGGGTTTTCAGCACTAAAATTCATGGACGCTGTTTTTTTCTGCCGGACGCTACGGACAGCAGAGAAAAACAACGATTTTTTGCGGACTGTCCGTAAATTTACGGACGGTTGGCAACCCTGAATCCGGCCTGTCCCCCCCCAGGAGGCTGGGCCCCGGGCGGTTGCCCAGATTGCCCTCATTATAATCCGCCTATGACTGTGGACCAATACAAGCAGCAGTTGTCTGAGCTACTGTAGGAGGGTAGAAAACAGAACCTCATTAGCAAAACAGAGTCAACATATCTATTCCCGGAGTTCCCAATCATGCCTGCCTTTTATGGTCTCCCCAAGATTCACAAGAGGATGAACCCTCTGAAAGGCAGGCCTATCGTCTCAGGAGTTGGGAGCTTGACTGAGAGGATTAGTGTCTATGTGGACAGGATTTTGAGGAACTTTGTGGTAAGCCTTCCATCGTTTGTGAAACACTCTATGGATGTGCTGAGGCGTCTGGATGGCATCCATTGTGAGAGCGACATCCTGTTAGCAAGCTTAGATGTGGAAGCCCTCTATAGTTCAATTCCGCATGAGAAAGGCTGTGAGGCAATAACAGCTTTCCTGCGTGAGAGGGTCTCACATATAGCGGCGCATAACGCCTTTGTTGTGGACTTACAGAAGTTCATCTTGGACCACAGCATCTTTGTTTTTGACCATAAGATCTATCACCAGCTCAGGGGGGTGGCGATGGAGAGCCCTTGTGCCCCCACGTTCGCAAACCTCTACCTGGGCTGGTGGGAGAAGGTCGTAGTGTTTAGCGATGAGATGGAACAGTGGACCCCATCCATAAATCTATGGATGAGGTTCATAGATGATATATTCATCCTGTGGAGTGGTACGAAGGAAGCATTTGTGAGCTTTGTACAGGCCCTGCCCCTGAATGTAAACAATATGGGCCTGTTCTTCACTTATGAAGTGAGTGACAACCAGCTCACCTTCCTTGATCTGTTGATCATCAAGGACCGCTCTGGCAAACTGGTCACCAACATGTTCCGTAAACCTACGGCTACCAATACCCTGCTTAGGTGGGAAAGCAGTCATCCAGTCCCACTTAAGTGGGGTATTCCGAAAGGCCAGTACCTCAGGGCCAGGAGGAACTGCTCCGAATGGGAGGACTTTAGAAAAGCATTCGAAGGAGCTCCAAAATAAGTTTGCAGCAAGGGGCTACCCGAGGTCCACATTAACAAGAGCTTTTCAACATGCATCAGCATGTAAAAGAGAGGATCTACTACATCCCAAAATGGACGAGGTGCCGGAGGCACAAGTGCGCATCATTGGGACCTTTGATGCAGCGCATAATGAAGTCCGTGAAGTGCTCAAAGACAGTTGGAGCATCCTAAAGTCGGACCCATATGTTGGTCACCTGGTAGGTGATTACCCACGTATTACATATCGACAAGGGGCCAACATAAAAGACAAATTTATCCATAGTGCATTCACCAATCCAGTGCATGAGACCTGGTTGCCAAAAAGACCGAGTGGCACGTTCAAATGCAGTGGCTGTATAGCGTGCAAGGCCATTCGCAAGGGTGACACAGTAACCAGCACTGTGACTGGATGCAGTTAAAAGATTAAATCATTTATAAACTGCAGAACAGTGGGGTGACATCTTCTTAATATTGAAAAGGAAAATGATACTCCCGTTGCACAACACGTTGCCAAATGTCACCTGGGCCTGTCTAACTGTATCACCTTCCAAGGAATGGAGCACGTTAGGTCACCACCCAGAGGTGGAAATGTTGACGTACTGCTATTAAGGAAGGAAGCACAGTGGACATTTGTGCTTAACACTGTGAAGCAGGGGCGTTGATAGGCTAAAACATTCAGGGCCAGGGCCCCTGATGTTTTCTCCCAGGCCCCGAATGTCCTGCCTGTTGGACAGATAGAATTGTATTGCCGTCCTCAGGACGGCAGTACAATTGAATCTAACACACTGCAAGATATGTAGGGCCTGTGATGACATCACAGGTCAATGTAATCAGTGCCGTCCAATCCTACACTGTTCACATGACTGACATCATCACAGGTCCTTTTAAATCCGTGTCTTCTAAACTGAAGCGGAGAATTGTGGGGAAGAAGCTGCAGTGAGCTCTGCTACATCAGAAGAGGTAAGTGAGGGGTGAAGCAGAGGGATGCTGGGAGTTGTGGTTATTTAACTGGGACTGTATGTTAGGGCAGAAGGGAGGGATGTTATCATGGGACTGCGTGTTGGAGGTGACTTGGGCGGGGTTCTGTTAGGGTACTTTCACACCTGCGGCATGGGACTCCGGCAGGCTGTTCCGACGCGTGAATAGCCTGCCGGATCCATGCTGCCGCAGGTGCACGTGTGGGGCCGGAACTACGCCCCATTCACTATAATGGGGGTGGGCCACCGATCCGGCCACAGCACGGCAAACCCTGCCGAGAGGCGGCCGGAACACAAGTACAGCATGAAGGCACTGTAGGGGTATTATAAATCCAGGGGACATTAGACGTTCTTATTACTACTGGGGGCTCTATAGGAGGGACTTATAGATCCGCCTACTAAGAGCACTGTGGGGCCTTATTACTACTGAGGGGTCAGTAGAGCGCTTGATTAATACTCGGGGAACAATAAGGAGCCTTATTACTACTGGGGGCTCTGTAAGGGCATTATTAATACTGGAGGACTCTTCTACTTAGGCTCCATTCACACGTCCGTATTTTTCTTTACCAGATTTTCAGTTTGTTTTTTGCGTGTTTCCGCAAAAACCTTCCGTTTTTACCAATTGTACATCCACATCCGTTCCGTTTTTCCGCAAAAAAAAGGAAGGAGGAATATACCGTGTTTCCCCCGAAAATAAGACAGTGTCTTATTATTTTTTTTCCTCCAAAAAAAGTGTTAGGGCTTATTTTTGGATAGGTCTTATTTTCAGGGAAACACGGTTTAAAGCGTGCCCCCATCAAACCCCCCGATCAGCCCACTGTGCCCCCTTCAGATCTCAGATCAGCATGCCCCCATCAGACCCCGATCAGCCCACTATGCCCCCTTCAGACCTCAGATCAGTGTGCCCCCATCAGACCTCAGACCAGCCCACCCAGCCCCATAACAATAAAATAAAAAAACTCCTCTTACCTGTCCTGCGCCGTGGCTCCGCTCCGGGTGCTCCTCTGGCTTCTGAGGCCGGCGCTGCACTGTCACCTGACTGCGTGCAGCGTCAGGTTCATAGTGTGCGCACTACGTCCTGACGCTGTACGCGGTCAGGACAGTGCAGCGCCGGCCCTGGAAGCCTGTGGAACGCTGGACCCGGAGCGGAGCTGCGGCGCAGGACAGGTAAGAGGAGTTTTTTATTTTATTACTATGGGGCAGGGTGGGCTGATCTGAGGTCTGATAGGGTGCCGGCAGCGAAAATATACAACTGAGCGCTTCCATAATGGAAGCGCTCACTTGTATTCACTTTATACAGTAACGTAGATGGGCTTATTTTTGGAGTAAGGCTTATATTTTAAGCCTACTCCAAAAACAAGGCAAAAATAGCACTAGGGCTTATTATAGGGATAGGTCTTATTTTCGGGGAAACACGGTATGTAGGTAGGGGATTTCTTTCTATTTCCTGGAAACGGATCCGCAATTGCAGATATGCGGATGACATATTGATGCATTCCGCATATCATCCACATTTTTTGCTGACCCATTGACTATAATGGGACCACGGACCGCATATGCGGACAAAAGTTGGGCAAGCTCTATCTTATTTGCGGATCCGCATAACTGAACAGAACGGAACAACGGATACGGACAGTATATGGAGTGCTGTCCGCAGTTTTTAAGGACCCATTGAAATGAATGGATCCGCATCCTATCTACATGATTTGCGGATCGGATGCAGATCGGATCAGGAAAGAAAAACAGGACGTGTGAATGGACCCTAATGGGGTAATCTTGGGGAGCATTATCAGTGCTGGGGCCACTGTAGGGTGCAGTGTTACTAATGAGGGAATTACTACTGGTAGGACTATTACTATGGGGGGCACTATTATTTCTCCAGGATAGTATTTGGAGGTTTTGGGGGGGCACAGCGAGCATCAGGATAAGACTGTGGGGACTCCAGGTTGGGGGATGATGATAGAAATGTGAGGAAGCTAAGATGTCTGTGTGTCACACTCTGCAAAGACAAGGCAGCTGAGAGAAGTTGTCCGGACCGAATGGAGAAGATGACGACAGAAGATCTACATCACAGAAGACGTCACCTGGGAGGCACTGGATGTGAGGCATGTTCTCCTGTATAGCAGGAGAACATACCTCACCCCTGCTGTAAAGCCAATGGGGTTAAACGATTTCATTTCATACACACGCTTCATTGAATAAGTTACCCCATCTTTGAACTGGCTGTGAATTGGTTGCGATTTATATCCTCTTTGGTTTTTGTGTGTAGACCAACTTTCTCCCCCAAGTTGGGGAACATATTCATCCCTACTATATGCCCTCCAGTCATGAGGGGGTTGCTCCATTTTCATTATGGTGGGGGCACAGGGGATCTGCAATTGAGTGCCCTTATTGTTCTCTACCACAATGGTGATTAGGGAGCAGTGAATGTTAACCTACCCCCTCCCCCTATATTTAGGGGGGGCATACGTATCGCTTACATAGGCTCCTACATTAATTGTGAGCCATGTTTATACTCATGTGGCTTTTCGGCATTGATATGGTGGTGTATGCTCTTTCTATAAAAGAGTCCTGTATATACCACTCGTATGAATAATGTATGCTCCCTCTAATCTACATGATTTGAGAACCATGTTTATATTCATTTGGCTTTATTGATATGGTGGTATATTCTCTCCGTACATAAGAGATTGTTATCTGTATACCTGTCACAAGTGGGCTTGCGTCTGGCTTTCTAAAGCAACATAATTTGACATGCTTTTCCCTTGGTTTGGTTGCTGCTTACCACACCCCTTCCCCTCAGCTGTTGCCGCTGTGGTAATTATCTTTCTCCTATTTACCCCTTCCTCTCCCAGTGTTTCTGGGCCATACCTGTCCTTTCTTCAGGCAATTACAACATATACAGCAAACAAGCCAACTGAGATTTATATTCTAAAAAAAGGGTGGTATAACAAAAAAGGGGTGTGGAATGGGTGGGGATAAAATAGGGGCAAAAAACTGCAGATAAACGTTTCAATTAGGTTAAAATATGTAGATTACATTAAAAAACAATGCAATATTATGCACATATAAATGAATTGTTATATGAAACAACAATTACATTTGTATGAACCCAGATTATATACAAAAAGACTATGACGTTAATATTTAGTAAGCATAAATCAATAAAACAAAATGTTTAGAATCATAATAATCCTCAAACCCTTAACGATTAAAGAATCAAATGGAGCTTGTCTTATTAACTATGGCCACAAGGGGTCAGAGACATCCTATGGAAAAAAAATAAAAAGGATTAGGAAAAATAAAATTTATAGTTATACTATATTAAGAACTCTTATAATTGGAAGAGAATTTATATATATATGAGAAAAAGTATTTATACCCCTTGAAATTTTCCACATTACATATACTAAATATAACATATATATTTTATTTGGATAGCATGTACTAGTTGAACACAAAGTAGTGTGAAGTGAAAACAAAATTATACATGATTTTCAAAAATTTTAATAAATAAAAATCGGAAAAGTGTGGAGTGCATTTGTATCCCGTAAATAAAATCCAATGTGACATAATATCAATACAGGCAGCTGTAATTGCAGCAAAGGTGCTCCTACAAAGTGTTGAATATCTTTAGACTTTTATTTATTACAATTTTTGAAAACTATGTATCATTTTCTTTACACTTCAGAATTACTTGCTAGTGTGTGTTGGTCTATCACATAAAATCCCATTAAAGTACATTTAAGTTTATTTCTACCATCTGCCAAAGATACACAAGAATTAGAAGAACTCAATTATTTCCAGCACCAGTTCAACTATGGTTCCTCCAATATTGCTCATTTTCTAGATCTTTTACTCCAAAAGGGCATTGAAGCTTCTAAGCTACTTTAAATATTCAAGTCAGATAATTAAGGAATTAAAGAATCTAGAGCATAATAATAAATTGTGTATTGGTCACTATTAGTGATGCTCGAGCACCGTAGTGTTCGGGTGCTCGGGTCGAACACTAGCAGGTGCTCGAGTGCTCGACCGAGCACAATGGAAGTCAATGGGAGAACCCGAGCACTAAACCAGACACCCCCTGCTCTGAAGAGGGGAGGGTGTCTGGTTCATAGGGAAAGGTGAGAAAATGGTGGAAACACCACTGAAATGGTTTGGAAACAGCATGGGGACGATGTTTGGATGCATCTTGGACTCCAAAGTCGCTGCTGTGAACGATGTTGTCCAATTATTACGACACTTTTATGGAATGACAAGAATACACCCCAAAACGGAAGATAACATTGATTTTAGAGGAAATATTGTTAGGAAACATACACTCACCGGCCACTTTATTAGGTACACCTGTCCAACTGCTCGTTAACACTTAATTTCTAATCAGCCAATCACATGGCGGCAACTCAGTGCATTTAGGCATGTAGACATGGTCAAGACAATCTCCTGCAGTTCAAACCGAGCATCAGTATGGGGAAGAAAGGTGATTTGAGTGCCTTTGAACGTGGCATGGTTGTTGGTGCCAGAAGGGCTGGTCTGAGTATTTCAGAAACTGCTGATCTACTGGGATTTTCACGCACAACCATCTCTAGGGTTTACAGAGAATGGTCCGAAAAAGAAAAAACATCCAGTGAGCGGCAGTTCTGTGGGCGGAAATGCCTTGTTGATGCCAGAGGTCAGAGGAGAATGGGCAGACTGGTTCGAGCTGATAGAAAGGCAACAGTGACTCAAATTGCCACCCGTTACAACCAAGGTAGGCATAAGAGCATCTCTGAACGCACAGTACGTCGAACTTTGAGGCAGATGGGCTACAGCAGCAGAAGACCACACCGGGTGCCACTCCTTTCAGCTAAGAACAGGAAACTGAGGCTACAATTTGCACAAGCTCATCGAAATTGGACAGTAGAAGATTGGAAAAAACGTTGCCTGGTCTGATGAGTCTCGATTTCTGCTGCGACATTCGGATGGTAGGGTCAGAATTTGGCGTCAACAACATGAAAGCATGGATCCATCCTGCCTTGTATCAACGGTTCAAGCTGGTGGTGGTGGTGTCATGGTGTGGGGAATATTTTCTTGGCACTCTTTGGGCCCCTTGGTACCAATTGAGCATCGTTGCAACGCCACAGCCTACCTGAGTATTGTTGCTGACCATGTCCATCCCTTTATGACCACAATGTACCCAACATCTGATGGCTACTTTCAGCAGGATAATGCGCCATGTCATAAAGCTGGAATCATCTCAGACTGGTTTCTTGAACATGACAATGAGTTCACTGTACTCAAATGGCCTCCACAGTCACCAGATCTCAATCCAATAGAGCATCTTTGGGATGTGGTGGAACGGGAGATTCGCATCATGGATGTGCAGCTGACAAATCTGCGGCAACTGTGTGATGCCATCATGTCAATATGGACCAAAATCTCTGAGGAATGCTTCCAGCACCTTGTTGAATCTATGCCACGAAGAATTGAGGCAGTTCTGAAGGCAAAAGGGGGTCCAACCCGTTACTAGCATGGTGTACCTAATAAAGTGGCCGGTGAGTGTATATTTACTTGTACATAAAGCACAAGTGCTGCCAAAAATTACAAGGAACAGGCACTCCGATACAACCAGTATATCACATAAACGAGGGCCTCATTCACATTGTGGTACAATTGTTCATGTCGTGGGAATCCTACACTCATAAAGCCTATGCACAAAGTGAAAGGGCTGCCAAAAATTACAAGGAACAGGCACTCTAATACACAGATAATGTCGCCTTTATTAGCGTCAGAAAAAAAAAATACACAGGATTTCAGGTATTTAGGATACAGAAACGTTATAATGCACACGCAACACAGGTAATGTCGTCTTGATTACCAGCAGAAAAAAATAGCAACGGATGTCAGATATGTAGGACACAGTAACGTTATAATGCAGACGCAGCGCAGGAACTGTCACCTTGATTAGCGGCAGAAAAAATTACAACGGATGTCAGGTATATAGGATACAAAAAGGTTATAATGCACAAGCTGCGCAGGTGGTATTAAGGTCAGGCCACCTTGCGTAATTTTAACCCCCCACAAAAAAAAAATCAATTGCAGTCAGATATAATAGCCCTTAAAAGGGCTTTTGGGCCTTTTCAACAGAAAAACTAGCCCTGCCTAGCGATTTTCTATCCCTACACTATCTGTCCCTCCTTGCAGCAGCTCTCCCTGACTAAGACTGAGCTGGGTCACGTCACTGGGTGCTATATAGCACCTGATGACGCGTTCCCGGTCAGCCAATCACTGTAATGCCAGTAGCCAACATGGCTACGGCATTACAGTGTATGCCAGTACCTCCTAGCAAGCTGATTGGCTGCGTAGCAGCCAAGAAATGTGCGGGGAGGGGACTCGAGCATGGCGCTCGAGCACACGCGGTGTTCGGCAGTATTCAGCCGAGCATGCTCGCTCAACACTAGTCACTATGGATGACTCTTCCCTGGCCTCTAATATCCAACATTCAAAGGTACTCCAATGTGTAGAACATTATCTGAGGGAGGATTTAGAGATACCTTACTCACCTCGAGAGTAAGGTGGCCCGGCTTATGTGCCCAGGATTAAAAAAAAACATTGTAGCACCAAGCCATCTAAAACAACGTAAACCCATGGAAGAGATTTTACATATATATATATATATATATATATATATATATATATATATATATATAACAAAGAGGTTGAAATTGTTATGAAAGCCCAAGATACCTGTGTTGCCTTATTGTTATGGATGCAGGCATCTCCAAATTTCTAAATCTCCAAAACTCAATGAGAGAGGGAAACTGAGAGAAAAACGAAGGGTGCAAAATAGGGTAGTACGTTCGGCAATAAATTAATAAATGATTGTTGATGAGATTAAAGACTCACCTTATTTGGTTGTGCTACGAATAGGCACAACACTATTGCAGGACCTTTTTCCCGGTATGCAGCCGCAGAAGTAATATCTTTGGATTGGGATGCCTGGTCCTACAAAGAGATGCACACAGAGAGAAGATCTGCTTTGGCGCAAAAAACACTGGTATAGGTGGTTCAGATATTGTTAGACAATCTTCTTTATTTTCACAGATAGGTGCACCTACATAAAACAACACGTTTCAGGGAGTCTAAGGTCCCCTTCTTCAAGTCACAAGAATTAAAACAGATCAGTCCGGTCTCCATTATGCACGAGAGATCTCCCCTGCAGAACGGATCTGTTATGTAGGCCATAGACTTCTATTATGATGGAATGAATAACGGAATGCCTCTACATGCATTCTGTTATGCATTCCTCATAGAATTGCATTATGGTCCGTGGTAACCGAATCCATGACGCAATTCACCTTTTACCACCAAACTAAGCATGAACAAATTTCATAACATGAATTTCGCTCATTTCTAATTATCATCTTCCTGTTCCTCCACCTCCTTCAGTCTACCACCTCCTACTCCATGAGACTTTCTCCTTGTAGGCCCCCCAACAGCTACAGGTTGGGCAACAAGATATGTTAGCTGTTCTTCTTCTGACATTGTCCCCAGATGCATGGGCATGAGTGTCTGTTCTAACATAACATAGTAACATAGTTTGTAAGGCTTAAAAAAGACATCTGTCCAACCAGTTCAGCCTGTTATCCTGCAAGATGATCGAGAGGAAAGCAAAAAAAATCACTGAGGTAGAAGCCAATTTTCCTCATTTTCCTGTTCTAAGATACAGTAACTATCAGTGGGATGATATCATTTATGCCACAATTGTCCCTACTAACAAATTTTGTGGTTTCTTCAAAGTGCTTCAGTGTGTGGGAGTCTCTGTTGAGCAGCCACTAGAGATGAGTGAAGTTTTGAATAATTTGATCTGGCCTATTCGCCGAAATTCACCAACAAATTTGATTTGTTCCGAATTAGTCACAAGTCATTATAAATCACGTGTACCCAGGCCACTCTGCCTAATCATATTCTTCCTACTTGGTGGCCTAATCTCAGTGTGAAGGCTTGGAAGATAACCTTTTCCCAAAAGCCGAAGGTAAATTTACTTCAGCAGCTGTCCATGGCCACTGGGTGCCTGTTAAAGAGCAGACACCATGTACTAATGTCCATGACTGGCATAATGCAGGTTGCGGACTTTTAACCCTTCAGACCGAATTCCACTTTGCATGCTTTGCTCAAAACTAGCTGCCACTACCTGACCTCAAAACAATACATGCTCCCTGCTGAGGTGGTCTGGTGCATGACAAAATCATTCATGACTTTATGCTGGTCATAGAGAAGAGTTGGAACATCACAGATCAAGACCATTCTGTCACTAAAAAATCCAGATGGTCTATCTTTGCACATCAGAAGGTCTGAAATGCTAGGACAGTCTTCTAGACATTACCAGCATAGTCCACAATCCAGTGTACTTTTTTTTAAAAAGTGTTGCAAAACTAGGTTTATCATGTGCACCATGCAGGAAGCTTGTATTATTTCCCCTAAATGCAGTGGGGCAACAATATCCTGGCCATTGTCACTGACCACCCTACCCAGTTGGAGCTGGCAATGAGACAGCCAGTGGGACTCTTGTTGCTTGATGCACTTTAGTAAGCGATTGGTTGTATGACTACTCTTGTCCAGGCCAATCAGCTCTAAAACGTCATGCAATACTTGACTTTACACATGTGATATGAGGGAGAGGGAATGAGAGTGACTGCTCACTGCTTATTGTACTGCAAATCTTGCACAGGGCAATGTGAAGGACTCTTCAACTCCTCCTTAGCACCCAAATCTGGCTCCTAGGCCCTGTTCAATACACAATCATTATCAAAGTTCTCACCTTTTCCACTACTATCTTATGGTGAGCTCATTGACTCCTTCCAGTTCCCTACTCTGTTTTGTTCCAACTGCCACTGTAGCTACCACTGCCCCTACCACCACCCCTAAGTGCCATCACCACTACCAACAACAAAGCAATGCAAGGGGTCCCCCCCATCAAAAGCAAGACTTGCTTTACTATCTGCTGGTGACCATAGTGGGGTTTTATTGCGTTTTCTTAGGAAAAAAGAAGGTGTCCACTAGGAGAGGGCAGTGAAGGCAGAGAAGATGCAACTGAAAGGCTTCCCAGGGGCTACAAAGAAGAGGAGTAGGATAAATTATCTAACCCTGGTCTGTGACTTCCCCATTATCCTGCTGTGACTGGGAGGAGGAGTGAGCCAGTTAGTCCACAATGTCCTGAATAATAATGTTGCACCTTTTGGAACCAGGGAGAACTGTGGCCTACCACTGCTACCACTATTTGGATGGCTGCTGCTGCTACTTCCCACATTCTGGCTCTAGGAGGATGAAAACTTGGTCTTTAATTCAGAAATTGTCTTGTATTCCAGACATTTTATTATGAGGTTTAATGAAAACTCATGATTTTTCTAAATGAAAACTTGCTGTTCTCTAACAAAGAGCTTAGCGGCAAAATTCAGGTGTTTGATCCATGAATCAGCCAAACAGCTTTTCACTTCAGCAATGACACAAAATACACGGCAACAGAGAGTCTTCCCGTCTGGAGTTTTTTGACACAATAGAGGTCTGCACCTCACCTGCTCTGAGGTCTACGCCTTCCCTGGGTCACTTGGATTAAGGTTTCCAGCAATACTGCAGCGGCTTCCTACACCCGGAGCTGCAGAGAGGACTAGAAATGTTCTCTCTGGATGAACTCGATTAAACTGACCCAGGAGAGGGAGATTTATAGAGGTCTTAATGACCGGAATAATCTCACCTGTGCTTTTGCACAGATCTATCCAAAATCCTGGAGTGAATGGGAGGAAGGGAGCGATAAGTTCCCACTGCCACCTACCAACTGCTCCCAATGTAATCCGGGTCCATATTATCAGAGAAACAAAGGTGTGCTCAGTTCTTAGCTGCCTGAGCACATTACTCCCCGGATTCCATTATCTCACCCAGCGCAGGTATCTGAGTGCGATGTACCTCCCATCCACAGTTGACCCTGCGGCCGCCTTACTACTACTATATATATATATATATATATATATATACAAAAAATAGAACACCAGCACAGTGAAGGTGTTAGTGGGTGCAATTTCTCCTAGATTCCAGGCTGGGAACCCATCAATGATAATCCATAAGCAAATGATGAGGCAGCACTCCAGGCTTGGTGAAGAGTGTCAGACCCGTTTATTTCCCCTGCAACGTTTCAGCCCTGCTTAATGGGGCCTTTGTCAGGCAATGAACAAATGCCAAATGTGTCTATATATACCCATGTCAGTGATCAGGTTACATAACTAGGTAACCAATAAACAATCAACATGATTCAAAAATAACGATCTATTCTGTGATTATTCCAAATATATAGTTACATGATTGTCATTTATAATAAGTTGTGAACATGATTATACCAAAATAAAATACAAAATTCCTGATTGTATAATGAAATAAAGTGTGAGGATCTCATCCTGATACCTAATGGCAGTCAAGGTACTCTGGCTAGCACATAGAGGGCTGTGTGGCCCTCCAGAAAAAAGCTTCCTCACAACCATTACAGACACACTGCCAAACTGGTCATGCTGGAGGATGTTGCAGGCAGCAGAATGTGCTATAGTGCGTCTCCAGACTCTTTCTCGTCTGTCACATGTGCTCAGTGTGAACCTGCTCTCATCTGTGAAGAGCAGAGGGCCCCAATGTCGAATCTGTCAATCTTGTGTTCTCTGGCAAATGCCAATCGGGCTGCATGGTGTTGGGCTGTAAGCACAACACCGATTTGTGGATGTTGGGCCCTCATACCACCCTCATGGAGTCTTTTTCTGACAGTTTGAGCAGACAGATGGATATTAGTGGCCTGCCGGAGATAATTTGGCAGCACTCTGGCACTGCTTCTCCTATTCCTTCTTGCACAAAGGAAGAGGTAGTGGTACTGCTGCTGGGTTGTTGCCCTCCTATGGCCCCTCCACATCTCCTGGTGCACTGGCCTGTCTCCTGGTATCTGCTCCATGTTCTGGACACCGTGCTGACAGACACAGCTAACCTTCTAGCCACTCCTGGATGAGCTGCACTACCTGCAAGTTCTGTGGGTTGTAGACACTGCTTCATGCTACCTCTAGGGGTGAAAACAATGACAATACAAAAGTGACCAAACAACAGCCAAAAAGCATGAGAACAGAGAAATTGTCTGTGGTCACCACCTTCAGAACCATCCCTTGTCTTGCTAATTGCCCATCATTTCTACCTGTTGTCTGTTCAATTTGCACAGCAGCAGGAGAAATTGATTCACAATCAGTGTTGTTTCATAACTGGACAGATTGATTTCACAGTGTGATTGATTTGGTGGTTTAACCCCCTTCAACCGACAGCCAGTTTGGACCAAATGCCGGAGCCCCATTTTTCAAATCTGACATGTCTCACTTTATGTGGTGATAACTTTAGAACGCTTTTACTTATCCGGGCCATTCTGAGATTGTTTTCTCGTCACATATTGTACTTCATGACAGTGGTAAATTTGAGTCAAAATATTTCATTCTTATTTATAAAAAAATACCAAATTTACCAAAAATTTAGAAAAATTTCCAAATTTCCAAATGTCAATTTCTCTACTTTTAAAATACATAGTAATACTTCCAAAAATAGTTATTACTTTACATTCCCTATGTGTCTTCTTCAGGTTTGGATCATTTTGAAAATTACATTTTATTTTTTTGGGACGTTAGAAGGCTTAGAAATTTAGAAGCAAATCTTGACATTTTTCACAAAATTTCCAAAACCCACTTTTTAAGAACCAGTTCAGGTCTGAAGTCACTTTGTGAGACTTTCATCATAGAAACCACCCAAAAATGACCCCATTTTAGAAACTACACCCCTCAAGGTATTCAAAACTGATTTTACAAACGTTATTAACCCTTTAGGTGTTCCACAAGAATTAAAGAAAAATGTAGCCAAAATTTCCAAATTTCACTTTTTTGGCAGATTTTCCATTTAAATCATTTTAGTCCGAGAATAAAGCAAGGGTTAACTGCCAAACAAAACTCAATAATTATTACCCTGATTCTGTAGTTTACAGAAATGCCCCATTTGTCATCGTAAACTGCTGTACAGGCACACGGCACGGCGCAGAAGGAAAGGAACGCCAGGGCAGATTTCACTGGAAAAAGTTTAAGTTTCCATGTCAGATTTGATGCACCCCTAGAGTAGGAAACTCCAAAAAACTGACCCCATTTTGGAAACTACGGGATAAGTTGGCAGTTTTGTTAGTACTATTCTAGGGTACATGCGATTTTTGGTACCTTTATATTACACTTTTTGTGAGGCAAGGTAACAAAAACTAGCAGTTTTGGCATAGTTTTATTTTTTGTTATTTACAACATTCATCTGACAGGTTATATCGTGTGATATTTTTATAGAGCAGGTCGTTACGGACGCGGCAATATCAATTATGTATACTTTTTTTTATTTATTTAAGTTTTACACAATATTTTTGAAGCACAAAAAAAAATCATGTTTTAATGTCTCCATAGTCAGAGAGCTGTAGTTTTTTATTTTTTGGACGATTGTCTCAGGTAGGGCTCATTTTTTGCAGGACGAGATGACGGTTAGATTAGTACTATTTTTTGGGGCATATGCTTTTTTGATCGCTTGGTATTACATTTTTTGTGAAGAAATGTGACAAAAAATGGCTTTTTTAGACAGTTTTTATTTTTTATTTTTTACGGTGTTCACCTGAGGGGAGAGATCATGTGATATTTTTGTAGAGCAGGTTGTTACGGACGTGTCGATACCTAACATGTATACTTATTTTATTTATTTAAGTTTTACACAATAATATCATTTTGAAACAAAAAAATCATGTTTTAGTATCTCCATAGTCAGAGAGCTGTAGTTTTTTTATTTTTTGGGCGATTGTCTCAGGTAGGGGCTCATTTTTTGCGGGACGAGATGACGGTTTGATTGGTACCATTTTGGGGTAAATACGCCTTTTTGATCGCCTGCTAATACACTTTTTGTGTGGCAAGGTGACAGAAAATGGCTGTTTTGGTATAGTTTTTTTTTTAAAAAAATTTTTGCGTACAGCTGGCGGGGTGGACCATGTGACGCTTTTATAGAGCCCATCGATACGGACGCGGCGATACCTAATATGTGTACTTTTTCTTTTTTTTACTTTATTTGGGGAAAAAGGGCGCTTTTTTAACTTTTTTAAACTTTATTTTTTTTACTTTTTTACACTTTTTTTACTTTCTTTTCACACTTTTCTTTTTTACTTTTTACATTTTTTTTAAACTTTATCAAGACCCATTTGGATCTTGAAGATCCAGTGGGCTTGATGGCTATACAGTGCATTGCAATAGCCATCTATTGCAATGCACTGTATCAGTGCTACACTAAGGCTGATCAGACCCTGAGGGTCTAATCAACCTTAGCTACATGGCAACCAGGACGCTTTTTGTAAAGCGTCTGGTTGCCATGGTAACCATCGGGCCGTTGCCATTGCAGCAGTGGCCGCCCGATGGTATAGAGAGGGAGCTCCCTCCCTCTTAACCCCATGGATGCTGCGGGCGGCTACTGACCGCAGCATCTATGGGGTTAAACAGCTGAAATCGGTGCCAGCACCGATTTCAGCTGTTAGCAGCAGAGTGTGAGCTGTAATTACAGCTCACACTCTCTGCTGATGGCAGCGGCTCCGATCCTGAGCCGCTGCCATCATACAATACAAAGCAGGAGGGGGGGCAACGGAGGCACCAGGGGGCACTACAAGGAGGGGGCACTACAAGGGGGGGCACTACAAGAAGGGGGCTATGTGGGGGCACAGAGGACTTACCTGGTTTCAGGCTGCGATCTCTCTCCAGAGTGGAGATCGCAGCCTGAAACCGGCATTTTAATACTGAAGCGCTCCGATTGGTTAGTCTGCAGAGACTAACCAATCGGAGCGCTTGCTGGCAAGGGACCACTCTGATTGGTCCCTTGCCGGCTTCCCCGACGTCTCTGCTCTCTGGGAGAGCGGAGACTCCGGGGCTGTGACACTTTATAGTGTCACAGTCCCGGTAAGCAGTTTGGACGTAACTGCGCGTCCAAATGCAGCAACTTACTTGCACTTTGGACGTACAGTTACGTCCAAATGCGCCAAAGGGTTAATGAAGTGGAGGGGTCAATGTCACTATCTTTAATATTCTAAGGTAGAGAGAGTTAATAGTTTACAGTCAGCTCCTGTTGAAAAAAATACCCTTGGGGATTCACTTCATGCTCTATGAGAACTTTATCCTGAGGCACAATATACCATGTAGTATAAGATGGATGACTGTTTAATTTTTCCACGTGTTATTTACTTTTCATCATAGGTGTTTTTATTATAATCTTTCAAATTGGAAACTGTCTGTTGGATTATCAACAATGAAATCATGAGTTATTTGCCCTTCTACAGGGATGTAATTTCTTTCAAGATCATCAGACTCCAACTTCTGTTCTCATCTGAAAATAATGATGTACATAGTATAGTATGATAAAACACATGACACATAGACTGTGCATCCATTCTGTGTCAGTCTAACTTTTTTGGAATTTTCTTTGCAACACAGTAAGGATGAGCGAACCAGTTCGGATCGAACCGAGTTCAGTCCATACATACCATTTTACAGATGGCCAAAGTACCAAATCCACCTTTTACGGGTTTTCAGTTTCCATGCGGTTGCAATTTACTTTTTTTTTTTTGGGGGGGGGGGTCCATTTAATTAAGCAGCTTATATACGTTATTACTACTGCAATACCCACGGTGTGGCAGTAATCTATCTTTGTGTATTAAGTTGAAATTGAGCGTTAAGTCCCAATTGTCTGTTTCCGTGAATTCCATTTCCACACAATTGGAATTTCAATTTTTAGTGCGACTTGTTGAATTTAATTAAACCAGCATGTATAGGGATATTTAGCTTTCACGTGAAAATTAAGGAAATTTAAAAAGTTCACTGTACAGTGATATTATATCATGAAAGTAGGGTATTTAAGTAGAATCATGTAATGCGGATTTCCTCATCTCAAGCAATTTATTGAAACAAAAGCCAACAGTGGTGGGTATACCGCCACAAAAAATGTCAATGCCTGAATAAATAATCATGTGGCTTTGAGCATCAAATACAGCTTGACAACAGTCTCATACTGTTCACAAGTTGACCTATTGTCTGCTGAGGCATGGCTTCTCATTCTTCTTGAAGGGTGGCCTTCAGGTCATTTCTGGGGTACAGAATTACACACCTCTACATGGCCACTCATTCCATAGGTTTTCAATGGGATTCAGGTCTGGAAAAAAAAAAGTCCACTCCATTTGAGGTACCCCAGTCTCCAGAAAGCATTCCCTAATGATGCAACCTTGATGAGCTGGTGCATTGTCATCAATGAAGATGAAATTTGGCCTATGTTGTCCATGCAGAGGCACAATAACTGGATTAATGATGTTATTCAAGTAGTATGTGCTTATCACTATGTAACAGCGGCTGCTGTCTAGCGATGTTCCCCTGTTTACCACCGTGGTTATGCACTACGTGTTCAGCGGTGATTTGCTGTTGGTGTTTTCCCATTCACCACTGCAGTCCTGGGCTCTGTCCTTGCAGGCTTTGTCTTTCCTGGAATCCGCTCCGTGGTTTCCTTCCAGTCTTGAGAACAGCATGCTTCCAACTTGTTCCCTGTAGCACTTCCTTTAGGGCTGGCGTGTATTACTTCCTGTGATTTATGAGTTAGCTCATGTGACCTTGCTGACCAATACTAGCCCTCCTGCACATATATAAGTGACTCAGACCCCTTCCTAGTTGCCTGAGCATCAAGGTCCTTGTGTCCTACAAAGGTTGCTGATAACTCTGCCCGTGAATGTGTTTGTGGACTTCACCTCTGCCTCATCCTTCGGTCCTGCACTGTTGCTCCTACTTACGACTCGGCCTGCTGACTATGTCTGTACCTCTAGGACCTTGCTCAGGTCCCTTCTTGTCCATCTGGACCAGCTGCTTCTTGCACCAATCCTCCTCAAGAGGTGGTGTTCCCCTCGAGCCACCACCATCAGAGGTACTGTGAAGAATGAGGGGTTCACTTAGACAACGTCCTTAGAAGAGGTAGGATACATGCCACAGTGGGTTCACAACCGCTGGTTTGTGACACATTGTACCATTCACAAAGTACGTATAGGGCAGTTCTGTGTTGACTAGGCACACCTGTCAACATTACCCACACACCACCACCACCAAAGGCTCATCTGGTGACAACAGTAGCTGTTGCATAGCACTTTCCTTCACGTCTCCAACATCGTTGGCAGCTATTATTTCTGCTCAGTGTGAATTGACTTTCATCAGTGAACAGCAGTACCACAGGTCCCCCATTCAGGGTAAATGCTCCCTGGCCCATGCAACACAATGGCGCCTGTGCATGGTGGTGTGGTCAAGTACCCTTGCAGGTCGTCAAGCATGCAGACCATGCGAATGGTCTGTCATGACACTTGGGTGCCTCTCACTTCCCCTAAATGCACCAGGAGTTGTGTGGCATTAATCATCCAGTCCTGCAGTGCATTATTCATAATGAAGAGGTCATCAGTGTGGGATGTGGCAAAAAGACGTCCACTTCTATGCCTTTCTGTGAGTCTTCCAGTCTCTCTGTACCTCTGTTGCAACCTGTTGATGACACTCTGTGACACTCAAGTTCAGTGGCCACTTCCATTTCAGAACATCCTGCTTGAAGCCTTGCAAAGGCAAGGTACTGTTGATCAATTGTTAGGTGTTGTCTTAGTCTCATGATGTCAAAATGTGAACATGATGAAGAGGTCTGTTTAAATACCAGTTCTAATTCAAACAGGACGTTTTTTCTTGCTGATTCATGGATCAAACACCTGAATTCTGCCGCTAAGCTCTTTGTTAGAGAACAGCAAGTTACTGTATGCAAAAAGTGCTGAAACATTGAACAGTTGGACATCTGCATTCAAAAGTTTAAAGAAGGTCGCATTAAGTTCACCTATAAAGGTTAGAGTACATTTTAGGTTTATCCTGAAATTTTGGTGCTCAGGTACCCAACCGGAACATGGATTATGCTGCCAAAGTCTGTGTCCGGGTTTGTTGTTCATAGTTTAAATAAAGCTTGTTGAAAGGCACTCCGAAGTCATCACAGTCATGACTAGTATTTGCATGGCTGTGGCTGGTGCACCATGTGACCATGCATGCATAAATACCGGATCACATGGTGCGCCGCCACTCTTCTCTGACCAGTGTAGGGAAAGGGTGCTGCTGCAGGCAGGGAGAGTGTTAAGCCTTTATGATTTTGAAAAAGTGTGCTGGTGATCTGTAGGCATTATTGATCAGTGCAATACTAATATCTAATTGTTAGTGCAATAATAGCATCCTAATATCTAATTGTGAGAGGTACATACCTTATCGGAATAAAAGGATAAGAAAAAACAATGGATTAATCAGAACTGTAAAGAAAGCAATAAATGACAAAAAGAAAGCATTTAAAGCACTAAAACAGGAGGGTGGCGAGGAAGCATTGAAAAACTATAAGGAAAAAAATAGAATATGTAAAAGACAAATAAAAGCAGCCAAACTAGAGACTGAGAGATTAATTGTCAAAGAGAGTAAAACTAACCCTAAACTGTTCTTCAATTATATAAATACTAAAAAGTGTAAATCTGAAGGTGTCGGCCCCTTACAGAGTAATGAGGGGGTAGTTGCAGAGAGCGATGAGGAGAAAGCAAAACTATAAAATATTTTTTCCTCCACTGTATTCACTGAGGAAAATAAACTGAGTCAGATGAAATGCAGAATATAAAAGTAAATTCCCCATTAAAAGTGCCATGTCTGACCCAGGAAGAAGTACAGCGGCGTCTTAAAAAGATTAAAATAGACAAATCGCCAGGACCAGATGGCATACACCCCTGTATCATAAGAGAATTAAGTAATGTCATAGCCAGACCCTTATTTCTGATATTTAAGGACTCTATACTGACAGGGAGTGTTTCACAGCATTGGTGCATAGCAAATGTGGTGCCAATATTCAAAAAGGGTCCAAAAACAGAGCCCGGAAACTATAGGCCAGTAAGTTTAACATCTGTCGTGAGTAAACTGTTTGAAGGTTTTCTAAGAGTACCTCAATGAAAATAAGCAAATAGCGCCATATCAGCATGGCTTCATGAGGGATCGGTCATGTCAAACTAATTTAATCAGTTTCTATGAGGAGGTAACTTCTAGACTTGACCGCGGCAAATCAATGGATGTCGTATATCTGGACTTCTTCAAAGCATTTAACACTGTACCACATAAAAGGTTAGTATATAAAATGAGAATGCTTGGCCTGGGAGAAAATGTCTGTATGTGGGTAAATAACTGGCTCAGTGATAGAAAACAGAGGGTGGTTCTTAATGGTACATACTCAAATTGGGTCACTGTAACTAGTGGGGTACCACAGGGGTCAGTATTGAGCCCTATTCTCTTCAATATATTTATTAATGATCTTGTAGAAGGCTTGCACAGTAAAATATCAATTTTTGCAGATGACACTAAACTGTGTAAAGTAATTAACACAGAAGAGGACAGTACACGGCTACTGATGGACCTGGATAGATTGGAGGCTTGGGCAGAGAAGTGGCAGATGAGGTTTAACGCTGACAAATGTAAAGTTATGCATATGGGAAGGAATAATGCAAGTCACCAGTACATACTAAATGGTAAAATATTGGATAACTCTGACATTGAAAAGGACCTAGGAATTTTAGTGAACAGCAAACTAAGCTTCAGAAACCAGTGTCAGACAGCTGCTGCCAAGGCCAATAAGATAATGGGTTGCATCAAAAGAGGCATAGATGCCCGTGATGAGAACATAGTCCGGCCACTTTACAAATCACTAGTCAGACCACACATGGGAGTTCTGGGCTCCTGTGAACAAGGCAGACATAGCAGAGCTGGAGAGGGTTCAGAGGAGGGCAACTAAAGTCATAACTGGAATGGGTGGACTACAGTACCCAGAAAGATTATCAAAATTAGGGTTATTCACTTTAGAAAAGAGACAACTGAGGGGAGATCTAATAACTATGTATAAATATATCAGAGGTCAGTACAGAGATCTCTCCCATCATCTATTTATCCCCAGGACTGTGACTGTGACGAGGGGACATCCTCTACGTCTGGAGGAAAGAAGGTTTGTACACAAACATAGAAGAGGATTCTTTATGGTAAGAGCAGTGAGACTATGGAACTCTCTGCCTGAGGATGTGGTGATGGTAAGTTCACTAAAAGAGTTCAAGACTGGCCTGGATGTATTTTTGGAGGGTAATAATATTACAGGTCATAGTTACTAGAGAGGGGTCGTTGATCCAGGGAGTAATTCTGATTGCCTGATTGGAGTCGGGAAGGAATTTTTTTCCCTAAAGTGAGGAAAATTGGCTTCTACCTCACAGGGGTTTTTTGCCTTCTTCTGGACTAACTTATACGAAAACAGGCCGAACTGGATGGACAGATGTCTTTTTTCGGTCTTATAAACCATGTTACTATGTTAGGTACTGTCGACTTGATTAACGGCAGAAAAATTGACACCGGATGTAAGCTATATAGGATACAGTAACGTTATAATGCACAAGCCGTGCAGGTAATGTCGACTTGATTAACAGCAGAAAAAAAATGACACCGGATGTCAGCTATATAGGATACAGCAACGTTATAATGCACAAGCTGTGCAGGTGGTGTTAAGGGCAGGCAAACTTGCATTATTTTTGCCCCAAAAGAAAAAAATATATTGCAGCCAGATGTAACAATAGTCCTTAAAAGGACTTTTGGGTCTTTTCAACAGAACAACTAGCCCGGCCTAGCCAAATCCTATCCCTACACTATCTGTGCCTCCTTGCGCAAACGTTATACAGCAGACGCAGCACAGGTACTGTGGCCTTGATTAGCGGCAGAAAAAATGACAATGGATGTCAGGTATATAGGATACAGAAAGGTTATAATGCACAAGCTGCGCAGGTGGTGTTAAGGTCAGGCCACATTGCGCAATTTTTACCCCCAAAACATAAAAAAATATATTGTAGCCAGATATCACAATAGCCCTTAAAAGGGCTTTTGGGTCTTTTCAACAGAAATACTAGCCCTGCCTAGCCAATTTCTATCCCTACACTATCTGTCCCTCTTTGCAGCAGCTCTCCCTGACTCGGTCTGAGCCGGGTGACATGTCACCGGGTGCTATATAGCACCCGATGATGCGTTCCCGGCCAGCCAATCATCAATCAATTAGCGTGCAGGGAGGGAACTCGAGCCGAACACCGCGTGGTCCCGAGCGTGGTCCCGAGCACCGCAATGCTCGGCCGAATATCATATTCGGCCGAGCATGCTCGCTCAACACTACACCTTATATAAAAAAGTATAATACAAAGCGATCAAAAAATTATATGTGCTCCAATATGGCACCAATCAAACAGTCATCTCAAACCATAACTAAGGGTCCATTGAAACGTCTGCATAATGGGTCCGCATCAATTTTGATAAATCAACCTCCCTCTTCCCCCGTGTACTTCTATGTGTACATAGCATTGTGTGTTGTCACACTGTACTAATCTATGTTGGAAAAGTGACAGTTCAGCAGACTGCTGAACTGCACACAATACTGTACTCAGAAGAGTGCATGTAGTGAGAGCTGTCAGTAATGAGAGCTCTATCCTGCTTATAACGCTAAGGTTCTGACTGTAGATATCTGCACTAACGTTATCAGCAGAAACATCTATTTTGTCCACAAATAATGGACTTTCTACTGAAGGGAAACAGAGAACTGCTGATTTCAGGCTGTAAGTAAACAAGCTGCCTGTATGTAAGAAGCCGCTAGCTGTATGTGGGGGCGGGGCTGTGGAGCTGTGCTGGTGCATGTGAAATCCACAGGAACGCCCACAGAGGCTCAGAGCAGATGAGAAGAGTGAGTAAGTCTCAAATCAGAGTATTTCTGAATGCATGTGAAGCAAAGCTGATACCAGTAAACAAACAAGTGCAATTTTATTATGTGCTACATTACGGTAAGATAAGAGGTTATTGATTTTTAGTGCATAAAGGTGTCCATAGCCTTTAATCGTGCTATTCATTC
>ONZH01020279.1:0-135317 GCA_900303285.1 Rhinella marina
TAGTGCCCCTTCAAATAAATATTGGTACACCAGTGAACTAAATATAACTGGCCAGCAAAATAGTGGTCCTACACTCATATGTATAAATGTCCCACCAAAATAATTGTGTTAACCTGATACTGTGCGCCCAACCCCCATAGTGTTCCCAAAGTCCTACCAATAGAAATAATTATCTGTCAGAGTGCATAGTGTTAACAGTGCCACCAATAGTTATAATGCCCCCATTGTGCCCATACTAGTAATCATGTTCCCCATAGCTCTCCAGTAGTAATACCTCTCCTTATAATGTGTGCCAATAGAAAAATACCACCTAATGTACCCCAGTAAAACAATACCCCCTTATGATGTGCGCCAGTACAAAAAATCCCCCTTTCCTTTCAGATCAGACATATCAAACCTCTCATAAGACCCCCCATCTTATACTTCAGATTAGACCTCCATATCAAACCTCTGATGAGACCCCCTCCATCTCAGACTGCAGGTCAAACTCCATATTAGACCCCAGTTTCAGAACTCAGATCAGAACCCCATTAGACCTCTCAGACCCACATTAGACCTCCAGGCCCCTATATCAGACATCAGAGCAGACCCCCATTAGACCTCAGAGCAGAGCCCCATTAGACCTCTCAGACACCCATTAGGCCTCCAGACCCCCATATCAAACCTCAGAAAAGACCCCTATTAGACCTCTCAGACCCCCATATCAGACCTCATACCAGACCTTAAAATAAATAAAGCAACTTACCTCTCCGGCTCTGCCGCCACTTTCCTGGTTCAGCCGTCTTTGTTCTCTTGCTGTTCTCTGGTCCCGCGTTGCACAGTCACCTGACTTCATGCAGCGTCAGGTCAGAGTACGCTCTGTATGACCTGACGCTGTAGGCAGCCAGGACACAGCATATACTATATATACTTTCTTATATTCATAAAGTTCTCGATAATCCATTTTGGACACTTGGAAATAATAAAGCAGCATAATTGCAAAGTCGATTATCAGAAAAAGTGTCTGCTATATGCTCTGGACACATTAGTCACTGAATGAGGCTTGTGATGACCACTGTAGTCTGTATTTCTAATTGATCTGGTTTCAGCTCCTAAATTTTTTTATAATTGATGGTATTACATTGTAATTGACTTGAGTTGAGTGATAAGTGTCATATTTACATCTTTATGGTTATTGTTGGAACACTCAAAAGAAGAGAGCATGAAATAACTTGTCAATAGCCTCTAATGATGCACCGTGCAGACAAATGTCTCCCTGACCGCTAAGCAAATCCAATCGAAAACAATGTTTTTTTTTCCACTTATTGCTTTTAGCAGTCCATTACATCAACAGCCATGTTCCGTGGATAGAAAAAAAGTGACATATTGCATCCATTAGTAGGAAAAGTCCTGTATTATTTCAAATAGCCCAGTACTGTATATAGAGAGGCTGCCAGGATCCGACATGCAGAAGTAATATCTGCAGATCACTTCCCTTTCTCACGCACTTTCAGATCGCCTGTCACATTTCATGTGTTTTGTACACATTTATGGGCCTCCATCTCAGATTCTATAAAAACGTTGGAAAGCATTATGCATTATTTTATCCGGAAAATTGCCGGATTGCATGACAGAAAGGTGTCGGACCTTATTATTACACAATGGGGTCCATCAGCTGCCTTTCTTGTCTGTCATGTGAGATAACCATCATTTCCATTACTTTTGTTCTTCTGCTCCTATGACAAAGCAAATCAATAGAAATAGAAGCACTTATGTGAACGTGGCCGTTAATTCTTTTTTTATATTTAATTATTTATTTTAAATATATGCATTAAGGGTTTTTTCTTCAGACATTTCTGGCATATGCACAAGATGGGGTGGGATAACCTCTGTTGGTGCCCAAGGAGATGCTTTCCTAATTACGGCTACCATCCTCAATCCGTAAACTTTAGCAAGATAGACACTCAGTCACATAATTGTCAGTGATTCATTTGTTTGATAGGGAAACACAGATTGGTAAAACATTAAAGGGGTTATCCAACACTATAAAAATGTCCCCCATATGCAGGGCCCCTCACAATGAATATACTTACCTGGCTCCCGGCTCCCTGCGCAGCTCCTAAACCCCGCACTGCTGCTTCTCCCCAAACGCGGATTAAAACACAATGGCAGGCAGGGACGGGGATGAGTCTCCCTAGCATTGCGGGTGAGGCAGGGTAGACATACTCATGCCTGGCCCTGAAGTAATGCGCCAAACTTGTTGCCATGAGACCTCAGGGCTAGGTGTGAGTATATTTACACTGCCTGCCCTGTCAGTCAAAGCAGTGGTGGTGTGACCAGCAAGGAAGATGAGTGGAGCCTTTGAGTGCAACGGCAATGCCCTTGTTACACCTAGGGGATCATTTGCATACACAAAAATCCTTTTTTCCTCCAGATTGGAGATGGGACAAATATCATTAGAATATGCTGACAAGAGTGGATCTACAGAGGCTGTGGAAGTATCCTTATGGGCCTGCTTATCAATATTGGCTGAAATAATGGAGTGCCTCAGTGCAGTTGTTAGAGCACAGCTCCTTGGTGTTTGATAATGTGATATTGTTAAAAGGGTAGAGTATTCAGCACATGTGCAATTTAAGTCTCAAACAGAGCCCGGAAACTATAGGCCGGTAAGTTTAACATCTGTCGTGGGTAAACTGAGGGTTTTCTAAGAGATGCTATCTTGGAGTACCTCAATGAAAATAAGCAAATAACGCCATATCAGTATGGCTTCATGAGGGATCGGTCATGTCAAACCAATTTAATCAGTTTCTATGAGGAGGTAAGTTCTAGACTTGACCGTGTTGAATCAATGGATGTCGTATATCTGGACTTCTCCAAAGCATTTGACACTGTACCACATAAAAGGTTAGTATATAAAATGAGAATGCTTGGCCTGGGCGAAAATGTCTGTATGTGGGTAAGTAACTGGCTCAGTGATAGAAAACAGAGGGTGGTTATTAACGGTAGATACTCAGATTGGGTCACTGTCACTAGTGGGGTACCACAGGGGTCAGTATTGGGCCCTATTCTGTAATATATTTATTAATTATCTGGTAGAAGGCTTGAACAGTAAAATATCAATTTTTGCAGATGACACTAAACTGTTTAAAGTAATTAACACAGAAGAGGACAGTACACTTCTACAGATGGATCTGGATAGACTAGAGGCTTGGGCAGAGAAGTGGCAGATGAGGTTTAACACTGACAAATGTAAGGTTATGCACATAGGAAGGAATAATGCAAGTCACCAGTACATACTAAATGGTAAAACACTGGGTAACTATGACATGGAAAAGGACCTAGGAATTTTAGTAAACAGCAAACTAAGCTGTAGAAACCAGTGTCAGACAGCTGCTGCCAAGGCCAATAAGATAATGGGTTGCATCAAAAGGGGCATAGATGCCTGTGATGAGAACATAGTCCTGCCACTTTACAAATCACTAGTCAGACCACACATGGAGTACTGTGTACAGTTCTGGGCTTCTGTGAACAAGGCAGACATAGCAGAACTGGAGAGGGTTCAGAGGAGGGCAACTAAAGTAATACCTGGAATGGGTGGACTACAGTACCCAGAAAGATGATCAAAATAAGGGTTATTCACTTTAGAAAAAAGACGACTGCATCTAGAGGAAAGAAGGTTTGTACACAAACATAGAAGAGGATTCTTTACGGTAAGAGCAGTAAGACTATGGAACTCTCTGCCTGAGGAGGTGGTGATGGTAAGTTCACTAAAAGAGTTCAAGAGGGGCCTGGATGTATTTCTGGAGTGTAATAATATTACAGGTTATAGTTACTAGAGAGGGGTTGTTGATCCAGGGAGTTATTCTGATTGCCTGATTGGAGTCGGGAAGGAATTTTTTCCCCTAAAGGGGGCTACCTCACAGGGTTTTTTTTGCCTTCCTCTGTATCAACCTGCTGGATAACAGGCCGAACTGGATGGACAGATGTCTTTTTTCGGGCTTATAAACTAAGTTACTATGTTACTTATACCAGGGCACTGCCCTGAGATCTGAACTGTATATTCACTAATGGCACTATATTTCAGGGCCAGGCATCAGAACAGTGAGGGTGCCTGGCCCAGTCAGTGAGGGTTAGGGAAGGGAAGTGATAACGGGGGAGAGGTGGAGGTAAAGCGCCACACTGAGGAGCTAAGCCAGTCCCTTCATCTTCAAGCATCTCATTAACATAAGCACACATTTTTCTAAAATGACACCTCTAAATGCTGCGACATACCACAATACCAAACAATCACTGATAGAGGTGCACTGCGGCGGTAGATGCAATTGATAATATATGGCTACGTGAGGGTTTAGCCATATATTATCAATTGGATCTACCGCCGCAGTGCACCTCTATCAGTGATTGCTTGATTATATAGTTCGCCACATCCGCACAATTGGTTACCTTGTGTAGGATGTTTTTGTGGTACATGTGGTCCGCTGCAGGCATGCTCCATTGTATTCATTTTTGCTGGGGATTGCTGTTAGCAACGGATCACATGTGCAGGATTTGCTCCCCCGGTTTGATATGCGCAACAGCATATGGGGTCTGAGCAATTTTCTGCTATTTTAGACCATGTTTCTTTCTGTGATTGTATTTGGACATTTACACCTGGAGGTGTGGCAACTCCAGGTTTGAATGTACCATGACTTACATCTTATGGTAACATTCTGGTGCACCTGTGCAGCCTGAGTGACATGAGTCATTGGTAGGTGGGGCTCACAGTCTCCTCCCTCCTCCCATTGTATGTGTGATTTCACGCTGGAGGTAACTAGGAGTTGGTCGCTGTGTGTCGGCCTATATGCTCCTTCCGCAATTGCCCATACGTCAAGGTAGGTTAGTGTTAGGTCCCGTGCCACTTGAGATACCTTGACGCGGTGCTTGGGCTCCGGTATGTTCTTGATATAAGAATATATTGGCGAAAGTCTCATTTTAACATCAGTGTGAGGGTTTAGCCATATATTGTCAATTGCATTACCGCCGCAGTGCACCTCTACTAGTGATTGTTTGATTATATAGTTCGCCACATCTGCACAATTAGTTACCTTGTGTAGGATGTTTTTGTGGTACATGTGGTCCGCTGCAGGCATCTTCCATTGTATGCATTTTTGCTGGGGATTGCTGTTAGCAACGGATCACATGTGCAGGATTTGCTCCCCCGGTGTGATATGCGCAACAGCATATGGGGTTTGAGGACTTTTCTGCCATTTTAGACCATGTTTTTTTTCAGTGATTGCATACCACAATACCACCCTGTGTATATATTAGTATACACAGGCACATACAGCTCTGAGGCATGCAACAGGTAAAACACTCTTTAAAAGGCTATGGATTAATTTAGTACATACCAGAACAAAACATTAAAAAGTTAAATACAATATAAAAAGACAAAAAATAAAATTACATAAAACCAAGCAAAGCTGTTATAAAATAAAAAAGAGAAAATAACAAAAAGACCTAAAAAAACTGTAGTCTCTTCTGTTGCTTTGAATGTAGGAGAAACAACTGATTCCCATTTAGTCTTGGCTGCCCTCAGCAGATGAACCCCGAGTTATTGTTTTATACATGTTTCATTCTTTGAGCACTTTGAGCACTTGATTTGGGTTTCAGAGCCATCCTCCTAGTTCTTTATGCTCCTATTATACTATGGAAAGCCATGAGATATCCCTAGTAATTGTAAAATCTTGCATGTATAACTAAAAATTGCACCATATGTGGTATTTGATAGTGCTATATCATAGCCACGAGATCTCATGAAAGCTAGCTTGATCTCATGGCTTTAAACAGTATGTGGCCAGGCATAGAAATTTAGACCTAACTCCTCTGTGGAATGTGATCATTTGCATATAAAGCATGCCCACTAAAACCCTATATATTTTGAGGGCTGTTTTTTTGGAATCACACACCCATATCTCCATGAAAGGTACTCTTTAAATGGTTGGTATGCTGCACATGACAAAATAATTTGTATATTGCTTTTATTGTGGCAGAATATTCTGCATTTCCCAATGGGGCACACAATCTAAATTCCCTATTACAGAGGCACTCTAAGGAAGACAATGTACCCATTAGTATGTTTTGGAGTACTGTGTGGTTGGAGACTGGAGGAAATTCATCCCAACCACAGGGAGAAACATGTAGATCTCATGCAGCTGTTGCCCTTGGTCTTATTTTAAAAACTCAGCAATCACTTATTATTGAAGGTCCTGTACTCTTTAGTCAATTTACTGGTGGCCTACTGAATGACTTGGGGTTGTGTCAAGTTATAAACTTACCCCTAAGGGGCAATATTTGATTGGGGGCCATCTGACCACTGGGATCCCCACAATCATTAGAAAGGGTCCCTGTGCTGACATATAAATGGAGCATTGTACGAGGTTCTATGTTTGAAATTCAACTGATCTGAAACTTATTTTCTATCCCATGGAAAGGAGAGAAATTGATAACTTTAAAATTTTGGATCTTTAACATTGTCACCCGACTCCAGAGATAAAATGAAAGTGAACGATGGCAAGACACTGTTAGTAATGATATCAAGTAACATGTGATCCTGCTGAGAGCATCAGGTGACTCGACTATTTAATCCTAATCTTCCATTGTCTATGACCTTGATGAATATACAGGATTATATTATTAGCATTGACATACAATAGTCTAGAGCCTGTCCCTGTCCTAGATATGTCACTGACAGCACACACGTGTTACATTTGAGGCGATTTATCACTCCCTCACATGAGTTTAAAGGGGTTGTGTCACTTCAGCAAGTGGCATTTATCATGTAGAGAAAGTTTATACAAGACACTAATGTATTATGATTGTCCATATTACCTCCTTTGCTGGATGGATTCATTTTTCTATCACATTATACACTATAGGAAAAAGCACTAGTGGACGCATGCTCCCACATTCCCGACCACCAGAGAGCCTGGCACTTTTTATTATAGTGAGCGAGTGCGACCATTGCTGCTCGATTGCAGGGTGGTCGTAACCATGGAAACAAGCAGCGTATAATGTGATGGATAAATTAATCCAGCCAGCAAAGGAGGCAATATGGATAATATCAATACATTAGTAAGTGCCTTGTATTAACTTTCTCTACATGATAAATGTCCCTTGCTGAAGTGACACAACCCCTTTAAGGCGTAAAAAAGTTGCAAAGATTGTGTTTTCGTGTGGCATTTCTCTGATATCCTCGCCACTTTCCCAAAAAGTGGGTGTGTTAAGGGCAGAACCTGAGGGTCTGGCATATTTATCAGTCTTTATGTCAGTCTTCTGGTGCAAAAAAGACTGAACTCTACCACAGCAAGGGGCTAGCAAAGGCTTCAGTCTAGGCGCATGGACTGGCAAAAGATGCTCATTGTCATGAATTAGGTGCATTCTCTGGCAGCGCAGGGGATGTAATAGACTAACGTAAAGAGCTGGTCTGTGATAAATTCCCTTCATTATGTTTGCAATATGAAACATGCTACATTATGGTGGAAGTCTCCACGACACAAGGCCGGTGACATTGTGAACAATTGCGTGCCTTTCATATAATTCACACAATATTTCTTGAGATAAATGTCAATAGAAGTTAATATTTAGACAATAGCACCTTTGTACTCATTTACTTCTGCTGAAATGTGACTACTCCAAGACTATTCATAGAAAAGTGCAAATTCTGGAAGACGTAAAGTAACCCTCTGGTTGAAAAAAAGTACAATAACTTTATATTAACTGAGGAAGTAACAGAACACTTACCTGGTTGCCTTATTTTTATCTTTTCAGGTTTGCTTTAACAGTAGAATTGCATTGAGTGACACATAATGTGCATTTTAAAGAAATCCTGTGACTAGAGTTGAACAAACCTACCTTTTGGCAGGTTCGAGTTCGGGTTGGGGCGTTTAAGTGAATTACGTAATGGATTCCGTTCTCATGGAATCCATCACGTAATTCAATGCTGGCATGCCTCTAAAGGCATGCTGTTTGGCATGCCGGCATTGAATAAGGCCCCATTCACACGACCGTGTGAATGGGGCCGTATCCATCCGCAAAATTGCGGTAATAGATACGGCCCCATTCACCTTTATGGGGCCGGGAGCCGCGGCACGGAGCTAGCTCCATGCCGCGGCTCTTTTGAAGCATGTCCTATACTTGTCCATGCGCACGGACAAGTATAAGCATTTTCAATGGGGCCGCACGGCGTGTGTTCCGAGCGCTGCGGAACACACGCCGGGCGGCCCCCGTATATTTGCGGGTCCGCAGTAATGCCTGCCGCAAATATACCTTGTGTGAATGGACCCTAACATTATAGATTTAGTGAGAACAGAATCTATTATGTAATTCACTTTAAGCGGTTATCCTATGATTAATGTAAAAAATGAAAATCAGACATCATATAGGACATGACAATCTCTTTCTAACAAAGCTAGAACCAGCCCTGTACCTCACACAGATCTAGAGATCTCCACATTCATTGCTCTGCTAGATTCATATCAAGCTTGCAGCTCAAGGAGAGTGTCTTTTCTGCTGCAGGGGCGTGTCCATGCTCTTACTATCACAGCTCAGGAAGCGTGTCCATGCTCTCCCTATCACAGCTCAGGGGCGTGTCTCAGCTCTGCCTATCACAGCTCAGGGGGCGTGTCCCTATCACAACTCAGGAGGCAGTTGAAGGATGAAACTGAGCATGTGCGGCCATCTCAGTGAGCAGGACAAAGAAATAAGGAAAAGAACAAACAGCAGGTGGCGCTATACAGATACATTTTATTGAATAACTCACTGGCTATGCAAAATTTTTAATACCTGCAATTACAAAAGTATTCAAATCCGCGTGCTGGTTTGAAACCTGTAGAATATTTTTCGTGGGACAACCCCTTCAAACCCCAAACCTGAACCTGCCAGAAGGCAGGTTCGCTCATCTCTACCCATGACCACAAAATGCAGTGCGGTCAGCAGGCAGCATGTTATAGAGCAGGAGGAGCTGAGCAGACTGATACATAGTTTTGTGGGAGATTTAGTAAAACTTGTAATTTATACATTTAAAAGGGTTTTTCCGAGATTTTAATAATAATGACCTATCCTCACTATATTTATAATAAAGTAATATTTGACAACCATCAATATATTTCCAAATCCAAGAAACAACATAGTGATTCTTGAAATTTTTCTGTAGTGTATAACAGTGACCCTTTCAATTCTGAACAAGTTTCAGTTCACTCCTGCAATCGATCTGAGGCAAGACAACAGGGAAGCCGATTCGATAGTCAAATTAGATACTTTATCTTCCAAAGGATTAAACAAGTAAGATGAAGCTGTTTTCTGGTCAATATCATTTTATGACTTTTCACTCAAGTTTTACACTGTGTCTGTGATTGTCACTCCAGTCTATTTTCTTCTCCTTCAGGGGACATTCACACGGCCATATCAGTTTTGCTGTCTGCAAATTGCGGATCTGTAAAATATGAATGCGGTATGGTTGAAAATGTCCATTTTTGTCTGCAAAATAGATAAGAATAGGAATGTTCTATAATTTGTGGCTTGGCCACATGGATGCCGGCAGCACACGGATGACAGCCATATGCTGTATGCATTTTTCTGTGGCACTATAGATATGAATGATCGTGGATAGGACGAGGAACCTGCTCATATGAATGCACCCTTATTGACATGTCACTTCACTTTCCATTCACATAGTCTCTTATATTATTGGTTTGTGCTGTTATCTAACTAGTCAATGCGGACCACTTAATTATCACACACAGCTATTTGTATCCATATATTTTTCAGGGATTCCATCCACACCATTCAGCATTCCCTGACCCCACCTCATTCCTTAGGTGTCCACTCCCATTCACATATTCACTCACATACACTGGATTATAGCAGCTTCCATGTCCATACTGACATTTCTTCTTTGTATTTCCTCACCACATCAGATGCACTTTACATTATTCTTTTTTTACACAATATTAGTTTCCCCAGATAACAAATCAGTGTTTTTTATTTAAACTTTTGTATCATCATCATTCTGACAATTGAATCCTTTTTTCTGGTTTTTGCTCTCTGATTGTTTTTTTTTTATACCTTTTTAGCACTTTCAGTTTTGTTCACCGCAGTCCATACTGTAGGTGTCTGATGAAGAAGACGGTAAGTCTTGGAAACATAATGCAAGTTTTTGCTGTATTTTTATACCAGTTTTATATTTTTCATGAGTAAGGGCTCATGTACACAAACATATGTTCTTTACGTTACTCTGTGTCCATTCCATTTCTGTATGTCCATTCCACAAAGAAATGGAACATGTCCTATTATTGTCCGCATTACGGACAAGGGTAGGACTGTTCTATTAGAGAGCAGCTGTTCTGTTCCACACAATACAGAATGCACATGGACGTCATCAGTATTTTTTGTGGATCCATTTTTGCGGACTGCAAAATACATACAGTCATGTGCATGAGCCCTAATCCTGGTTTACATCATATAAACCTAGGATGCCCAACCTGCGGCCCTCCAACTATCATGACATGTTGGGAGTTGTAGTTATGCAACAGCTGGAGGGCTGAAAATTGAACATCCCTACTGATATAAATAGTGATGAGGGAAGATGCATTCCTTTGTATGCAGCGGGCACAATAATGGGGAAAAGTGATCACGCCGGCCCCGTCATTGAACCCCTCAGATTCCGTGTTCATCACTGATTGCGGCGTCTGAGATTAAAATTAAGGCCTTTCAGGGGTTAATCTGGTTAATGGTGATGGGTGCAGTGACGTCATAATTTTGCACGGTTACTGCAATCAAGATGGCTGTGACAGCCTCTTCACACGCAAATGGATGAGGTATGTTTTTTTTTTTTTTTACTTCCATTTCAGGAAAAATAGATTCATTACCACAAAGCGGCTTCGTAAAAAATGTAATTGGCTCTGTGGAGACAAAGTTCTCCTCCGAAAGTGATCCAGACTTCGGTAAATTCCTACTGTATTCATATCTGCGTATTCAAAAAAATTTAAAATAGCAATCAGAACTGGACTATGGTACTGAGGCACCAGCCAGTACCAAAGCCCAGTTTGGATTGCTATTCTAAATAGTTTTTCTATATGCAGATATGAATTCAGTAGGAAGTCACCGAAGTCTTGCACGACTTTGGCCAAAACTCACTCCACTCAACGGTCCACTGAGCCAATACATTTTAATGCTGTAAGGAAACAGCATTATATAGTCAAGAGAGTCTCCCTGTTGATGACTTGTGTGAGAGCCCTCACCATTTGGGCTGCCCTGAGGAGGAGGTTAGGGAGGGGAGGAGGCTGGTGACCTGATGTATACCTTTGTTGATGGTGGTGCTAATAGTGGAATCTCTAGCTATGGCATTGGCAGTGGGAGTCGGGGGAAATGCAGAGTAGGGGAAGGGGGCCCATTGGCCCACCACAATATTTCCCAGTCTGATAAAAGTGGCAGGGAGGGTAAGGGATGACAATTGTGTGCTGGACAGGACCTGGGAGCTGGATCGGTGTGCTGAGGAGGCAACATCAGTGGAGAAGGGTGGTGGAGGCAGCAATAAAGAGCAGAGACCACGTACCTCCCAAAAAACAGCCAGGGCCACGTCTGCTTCTAAAAAACTTTCTCCAACATCAATTAGCTTGTCTATAAGCTGAATCCTTACCTGGCCACATGGGGGCAGGGACAGTACATGTTTTTGCCAGGCCAGGTTCTTTTGACCCCCTCCTACCATATCATAGAGATGGCTCCGAAAGCAGGCACTGATCTGACTCCTCCACCTCCTCCTCCATGGATACGGTGCCATCCCCAAAAGCAGCAGGGCACACATTCACTCACGCTACCCATCCTTCCTATCATGTGTGTCAAGTCAAGCGTTACTTCGCCATGTTGGAGCTAAAGCCAAACAGACCAAGTTGTCCTCCGTCCTCCGCCAGTGTCCAAAACAACACTTTTGTCAAAATGAACCAAGCATGGATTAAAGACTATTTTCACACTCCGCCGGCTGATTCCGATGAACAGATCTAGCCTTGCTCGTGGTGCCCAATCTTGCCACAGTTGCTGTCTGTCTGCCTATCATCACATTCTGTATGGCTGCTGCTGATGCCACCTCCATCATGCCACTGATGTCTGTCTGTTTAACATCACTTTCTGAAAGGTGCTGCTGCCTCCATAATGCCATTAATGCGACCTGCCAACCATTACGTTCTGTATGGCTGCTGCTGCCTCCATCATGCTACTGCTGTCTGTCTGTTTACCATCATGTTCTGTATGGCTGCCACCTCCATTATGTCACTAATGCAACCTGCCAACCATCATGTTCTGTACGGCTGCTGCTGCCGCCTCTCTAATGCCAATGCTGTCTGCCTATTTACTGTCCCCTTCTCTATTGATGCTGCTCCCGCCTCCATCATGCCACTAATGCAACCTGCCAAACATCATGTTCTGTATGGCTTCTGCTACTGCCACCTCCATCTTGCCACCTTCGCCATCATACCACTACTGCAACCTGCCAACCATAGTCTTCCGTAAGACTGCTGCTGCTGCCTACATCATGTTACTGCCTTTCTGTCAGCATGTACAATAAGGCTGCTGCTGCCGTCACCTCAGCTGCTGCTGCTCCTTGCTGGTAATCCTCTGCTGACATTATCACTACTACTACTACTACTACTACTACTATTCATAGACAGCCTTGTATGTTCCATGCTATACTGCTCCTGCATGCTACTACATCTTTACCGTAGCCTTTCACATCCACACTGCACTGCTGTTGCCCCAAAATAAAAAGGATAATTTTTAAGCTTGTTCACAACAAGCTACTTTTTCTTCTTCTGACACTTGTGCTTGTTGTATGAGCAGGCATTGTGACTCTGTCAAGGCATAATTTTTGGATGCTTGATTCCCCAAGCCCCTAATGCCATGTGTGTTCAAACATCATCTTTCCCCAATAAGGACCAATTTTTGGAAGCTTTGGAATATGAAAAAGCATAACACATGTCCCGGCTCAGTGTCTTTTTAAACACACTGTATATTAACGCCGTTAAACATGCGTTTACCCATAGCTATGTATGTCAGTGTCACTTAGACATCATTTACTATTGCAGTCATTGTGTTCTGGCCCAAACCGATTTGGGTCCGAACCAGACTTTTTAAAAAATTCGGCGAACCGGACCCCAAACGAATCTCAACTGGTTCACTCATCTCTAGTAGTGAGTTTATCAGATGGGGCACAACTAATGTATTAGAAATGTGTTAAAACATATTTGTTAATTACCCCATTACCTTGTGTGGATCTGTCTGCTGTTTTTTTAAAAACAGATATCACATGGAAGAAAAATAAGGTTGTTTGAATAAGTGGTTAGAAAGGATTCCCCAGAATTATAATTTAATGGGAAATACAGTAAAGTAAGGGGAAGTGAGATGTCCTCTTTAAGTTCTGTTAAGACATTTTGATAGTTTAAATTTTATAATGCAATAATGACTCATTGATTTCCAAGAAGAAGCTGAATGCGATTCATTGTTTGCAATTGTTCCAGCTTGTCTGCTAGACCATGTTTCGCCACCATGCGATCTCTGCAGGGGCTTGTCTAATCTTCAGCAGGTACAGACATTGCGCTCCTATTAGTGCTGGCAGAGGTGTGACATTTGGAAGACTCCTAATAGCAATTGATAAATGAAGAGGAATATACAGTGGATTTAGCACATATATAATATGTGGGTTTGGCATTTATACTCGCTCTAGCTCCTGTTTATTTAACCCTTTCATACTGAAAGGTAGTTAAAACCTTCCTGCCATTTTTTGCTAATCTGACATGTGTCACTTCATGTGGTAATAACTTTGGAACGCTTTTACTTATCCAAGCCATTCATAGATTGTTTTCTTGTCACATATTGTGCTTCACAATAGTAGTAAATTTGTGGCAAAATATTTCATTTTTATTTATAAAAAATACCAAATTCAGCAAAATTTTAGAAAAATTAGCAAATTTAAATTTTTCTACTTTCAAAATACATAGTAATACCTCCAAAAATAGTTATTATTTTACATTCCCCATATGTCTACTTTATGTTGTCATTTTATAAATGTCATTTTACTTTTTTCGGACGTTAGAAGGCATAGAAGTTTAGAAGCATTGTTTCAAATTTTCAATAAAATTTCCAAAACCATTTTTTAAGCACCAATTCAGATATAAAGTGATTTTGAAGGGCTTATGTAATGGAAACCACCCATAAATGACCCCTTTTTAGAAACTACACCCCTCAAATTATAAAAAACTGATGTTACAAACTTTGTTAACCCTTGAGGTGTTCCACAAGAATTAAAGGAAAATAGAGGTGGAATTTCAAAATTTCACTTTTTTGGTAGATTATTCATGTTAATAATTTTTTTCTTGCAACACAGCAAGGGTTAACAGCAAACTAAACCTCAATATACATTACGCTGATTCTGCAGTTTACAGAAATACCCCATATGTGGCGGTAAACGTCTCTATGGGTTTGTGGCAGTGGTCAGAAGGAAAGAAACGCCATACGGATTTTGGAGTTAGATTTTCCTAGAATGGTTTTTAGGCACCATTTTGTAATTGAGAGACCCTGACGTAGCCCTACAGTGGAAACCCTCAAAAAGTGACCCCATTTTGGAAACTACACCCTTCAAAGAATATATTAAGGGGGGTACTGACCACTTTGACCCCCTAAGCGTTTTACGGAATTTGGAAACACTTGGCTGTGAAAATGAAAAGTTTCATTTCTTCCAATAAAATGTTGCTTTAGCCCCAAATTTTTAATTTTCACAAGGGTTAACAGGAGAAAAGCACCCCATAAGTTTTTCCCCATTTTCTCCTGAATACAGTAACACCCCATATGTGGTGGTAAACTGCTGTGGGGGTCCATGGCAGGACTCAAAACAGAAGGAGTGCCATATGGATTTTGCAGAACAGATTTTGATGGATTGGTTTGCGGGAGCCACTGATTTTTATTTTTTTGAGTTATTGTCTTATGTGGGGGCTCATTTTTTGCGGGATGAGGTGATGTTTTTATTGGTACCATTTTGGGGTACATAAGACTTTTTGATTGCTTGGTATTACACTTTTTGTGAGTCAAGGTGAAAAAAATAGCTGTTTTGGCATAGTTTTTTTAAATTTTTTTTACAGCATTCACCTGAGGGCGCAAATCATGTGATATTTTTATAGAGCAGGTTGTTACGGACGTGGTGATACCCAATATGTCTAACTTTTTTATTTTTGGAAAATTTTATACATTAGATTTATTTTTGAACAGAATAAAATCTTTTTTTTTTGTGTTGCCATTTTCTGAGAGCCATATTTTTTTATTTTTCGGGCGATTGTCTCATGTAGGGTATCATTTTTGCGGGACAAGATGACGGTTTGATTGGTACCATTTTGGGTTAAATACGCCTTTTTGATTGCCTGCTATTACACTTTTGTGAGGCAAGAGGGAAAAAAATGGTTGTTTTGGCATAGTTTTTTTTTTTTTTTGCAGCATTCACCTGGGGGGCCATCTCATGTAATATTTTTATAGAGCAGGTTGTTACGGACGTGGCGATATCCAATATGTCTAACTTTTTTATTTTTAGAAAGTTTTACACATTAGATTTATTTTTGAACAGAATAAAATCTTTTTTTTGTGTTGCCATTTTCTGAGAGCCATTTTTTTTTTCGGGCGATTGTTTCATGTAGGGTACCATTTTTGCGGGACAAGATGACGGTTTGATTGGTACCATTTTGGGTTAAATACGCCTTTTTGATCACCTGCTATTACACTTTTTGTGAGGGAAGGTGACCAAAAAATGGCTGTTTTAGCCCTGTTTATTTTTTTTTTTTTTTACTGCGTTCACCTGGCGGGGTGGATGATGTGATATTTTTATAGAGCCGGTCGATACGGACGCGGCGATACCTAATATGTATACTTTTCTTTTTTCCCCTTTTTTTACAATTTTTTTTTACTTTATTTTGGGAAAAGTGTGCTTTTTTTTTTTTACTTGAAACTTTTATTTTTTGTAAAACTTTATTTTTTTTACTTTTTTCACTTTTTTTTTTTTTTACACTTTTTGACTCAGACCCAGTTGGTTCTTGCAAGTCCAGTGGGTCTGAGGGCTGTATAACACACTGCTGTACACTGTATAGTGTACTGCACTGTATTTTCATTCATAGTAAGCCTGATCAGACTCCTGCCTTTAGCAGGAGCTTGATCAGGCTTAGCTATACCATGGCAAGCCAAACGCCTATGAAAGCGTCCGGTTGCCATGGTAACCATCGGGACGCTGCAGCAGCAGGGAACTCCCTCCTTTTGTGATCCCATCAAGCATCGGGTTGCTGCCACGGCACAGCAGCGACCTGATGGGAGAGGTAGGGAGCTCTCTCCCTGTTAACCCCTTCAATACAGCGGTCCCTATGACCCGCGGCATGGAAGCGGTTAAATGGCTGACATCGGTGCCAGCACCGATGTCAGCAGTTTCAAGCAGAGTATCAGCTGTATGCTGACACTCTGCTTGCAAACCGCTCGGCCATCCTGAACATCGGGGCAGGCAGACAGGCAGGGCGGGTTCAAATCGTGCTGCCGCCCGCTCGCCTGTCCGCCCCTTCCCCCCCTCCAGTACTATACCACTGAAAACTAAATACTTCTGTAGCAGTAAACACAGGAAATTAATCCATGGTAGTTTAAGTACTGCTGTGATAAGATTTTATCTGCTAGTATAATAGTAGATTAGGCTACTTTCACACTAGCTTTGATATATTCCAATATTGAGCTCCGTCATAGGGGCTCAATACCGGAATAAAACGCTTCAGTTTTGCCCCCATTCATTGTCAATGGTGACAAAACTGAACTGAAGACTACGGAGTGCTCCTAAAAGCATTCTGTTCAGTTCTCTTCAGTCTCCAGACCGGAGAGCAAACCGCAACATGCTGCGGTTTGCTCTTCGGTCTGGGCATTTGCACCAAGACAGATCCGGAATGACCCCCAATGCAAGTCAATGGGAACGGATCCGTTCGGTGTGACACAATAGTAAACGGATCCGTCCTCCATTGACTTTCATGACGGATCCGTCACCTTGCACTTTTCCCTCGCAGCTCCCTCCTCCCTCCAGCAGGGGGCGCTGTGGGGAATCTTCCCATTGTGCGCGCCATCCTCTGGAGCTGCTGGGACAGGTCGGGAGCTGCTGGGACACTGACTTAAGATAGTGTCTGGCGCAGGTGTGGGGCTGGAGTGCGGTTCCGGCCCCATAGGTGCACCTGCGACAGCACGGATCCGGTGGGACACTTCACCCGTCGGATCCGTGCTGCCGCTAGTGTGAAAGAGGCCTTAGTAGAATTTACAATGACAGTATGATAGCTCTGTTGTTCTCTTGATAGATTAAAATAAAGATGCCCATAGAAGAGCATTGCTGTGCAAAATGTTCAAGCAAAGGAGGAAGTTAAAGAGCCAGGACAGGATGTAGAACACATAGAGTGACTTTAGAAATTTATATTCAGGAAAACATCTACCTAATATTCACATATTGGTTGTGAGTAGGTGATTGGTTGTATGTGATTGTGATTGGTTGTGAGTATATGAAAAAAAATGGTGATAGTCTCCCTTTAAAGAGAATGTATCTTCAGAAAATGCCCTGTTGCCTAAAGGGGTTGTCCAGCCTTGAAACATTTTTAACTGTAGACAGTAATGTGTTGTACCGGTTAAAAAACAATCCAGGTACCTGCTCCCTACTGCTCTGTTCCGGCTCACTCCACTGGCCTTCTGGTCCCATCCTGTAAACTTCCAAATGGAAGGGGTCATATCAATATTTGTATTTGTCTGCTTTTAAGACGTATAGTGACACCATGAAATTATTAATTAACATTCGACATATGCATAGTTTATGTTGGCATCATTTTGTAAATGTAATTTTATTTTTCAGGAGCAATTTTCTAAATTTGCAAGAAAATTTCCAAACCCCACTTTTCTAAGGACCAGTTCAGTTATGAAGTCACTTTGTGGGGTTTACTTAATAAAAGCCTCCCATAAGTGACAGAAATTTGGAAAATTCAACCCTTAAATTATTCAAATTTGATTTTGAAAACTTTGTTAACCAGTGGCATATCTTGAATTGACTGGGCCGGATAACAAATTTTTCAACGTCCTCCTCGGTCCCCTTTATGCAGACCTCAGACTGGACCAAAAAAACTCTCACCTCTCTTATGGGTTCCTCCACTCTTGGTGCAGCACTGTGTCGAGGCATGCACCACACTGTGACTTGATGTCGCACATCAGATCATAGTGGTCTCCCTGATCTGAAACACATAGACATTGTTTAAATCTTGCGTTATTTTTTGGATTTTACTGCGTGAAGAAATAATGGACATCGCTTTTTTAGGAAGCTGAATTTATTTTGTTTTTTCATAGTGCGCTCCTACGTACACTACGTCCCATCATGAAACAGTGCGTTGCCAGGACTCTGTGTGGTACAGGTGTCCACAGAAGATGAGGGAGTGGTGACTAATACCAGTGGTAGGACTAGGAGCACTATACTCACCGCTCCATAGGCCCTGAAAATAAACCCATTTGTCTTCCTCTTGGGCCCCTTTTCAGGCCCCATAGCAGCTGCTTTCCCTGCTTCCATGGTAGGTACACCCCTGTTGTTAACCCTTTGTATGGTCCATAAGGATAAAGGGAAAATGGAGGTGAAATTTCAAAGTTTCATTTCTTTTTACAGATTTTCCATTTTAATTCATTTTTCCTTTAAAACAGGGGGTTAAAGGGTATCTGTCGGCAGATTGTAACTTATCGAGCCGGCTGACCTGTTGCATGTGCACTTGGTAGCTGAAGGCAACTGTGTTGGTCCCATGTTCATACGTGCCTACATTTCTTAGGAAAAATGATTTTCATATATGCAAACGAGCCTCTAAGAGCAATAGGGATGTTGCCATTACACCTAGAGGCTCAACTCTCTCCACAACTGCCTCACCCTCTCCGATTTGATTGACAGGGCCAGGCACTGAAAACCTACATTGCCTGGCCCTGTGAATCAAAGCGTGTCGGCAGCTGCTAAGAAAGTAATGCTGGCACATGTAAACATGAAACCAACGCAGCCACCTTCAGGTGCCAAGAGCACATGTAACAAGTCAGCTAGTTTCATAAGAACAAATATGCTGACAGAGGCCCTAAACAAATCTATTTTTTTTCATCATGCAATTTTAAACTTAGCTCCAGATTTTTCATTTCCACAAGGGCTAACGGGAAAATGCACCCCACAATTTGTAATGAAACTACACCCCTCAAGCAATTGATCGAGGGGTGTAATGAGTGCTTTGACCCCACAGGCATAACCCACACTTGGTTGTGAAAATGTTATTTTTTCCAATAGGGCAACAGCAGAAAAAAGACCCAACAATTTGTTAGGCATTTTCTTCTGAATACGACAACACCCTATATGTGGTTGTAAAGAGCTGTTTGGGAACATTCAGGGTTCAGAAGGGAAAGAGAACCATGTGCATTTGAGGCCTAGTTTGGAGATTTATACAGCACTGGACGACAACTGCAGAGGCTCTGAGGTTAAATAACAAAAACCCCTCATAGTACTTACCAAGGAGCTGTAGCAGGCATTTTGACCCAACAGGTGGTTTGCAAAATTTAATTCACAGCAGACAGTGCAAAGTGTAAATTGCAATTTTTACAAGATATGCCAATTCAGAGCCCAATATGTTGTGCCCATTGTGTGCCAGTGTGAAAAGCAAACCCTCTTTTTATTATGCTGTACTTCCTAGTTTTATAAACACACTACATCTTTTGGGGGTAGAACAAGTGTTATAGCAGTTAGTGTGAACCCACTGTACCAACCAACCGGTTTGACTGTGGGCTAACTCTAAGGGCATTATCCTGGCAGTCCCCTGGTATTGAACAAAAAAAAGTGGTACAGCACCTGTTGGAGTGGCTGATGGTGATATCCAGAATGTTTGTCCGCTGTTAGGAGTCTAGTCCAAGGGCTCCAATAATCAGGTCAAATGAAGAGAAGTGAGGACAGCATCCTTTTGCGGTGAAAAAGGTGAGTCTTTTATTCCGTAAGTACACCCAGGTACATGCTATGTTTCAGCTGCTCCTCAGCCTTTATCAAGCATGCACATAGCAGTAATCACACAACATATATACCCTCCTCCCAGTGACATCACTGGTAGTGACCAGGAAGTAAATGCTCTACATTATTGCTGCACATAATATTCATGTATAGATATGCTAATAGGAACCATACAGGTACAGGTCTACAGTGTTGATAAGACCAGTTTAAAAATACATAGTGTACTCCATAGAATAATCACTTACATTTCTCCTACCTCCTACTGCTTCCGTTCATGCCCCGTTTTCATACTGTCAGTTTACAAGAAAGTGCGCATGTGCCTGAAACACGTATTCTCTTCATAGCCTCCTACTAAGGCACCCTCTGTCTGATATATAATGGCCCCTCTGTATAATTATTACATATAATGGCCCCTCTGTATAATTATTATATATAATGGCCCATCTGTATAATTATTAAATATAATGGCCCCTCTGTATAATATATAATGCCCCCCTGTAATATTATAATATATAATGGTCCATCTGTATTATTAGGATATATAATGGCCCATTATATATAATAATAAAAACACAGGGGGGTTTATTTATATATATACTAATTATACAGAGGGGTCATTATATATAATAATAACTATTAATAATAAAACTCTGCAGAGAAGAGACGCGGACTGAAAGAAGGTATCATGACAGTCCTATCTCCGAATGAAGACGTTGAGGAAAGTCTAGGAGGTGTCACTGGATGGATGAGGTATGTGGTGCTGTATTATACTGTATATTTTTTAGTGAGGTATTTAATGTCCAAACACATATTTGTTTCATGGTAGGTTTGGGGGGTGGATATAGAATTTGGCCCCAGACTTCAGGTCACACTGTGCGTGAATTCTGGGGCCTTACGCCCATCTACCTGTACTTAGAGAGTTATTACTGTGTTATCTGTGGTGTTACATAGGACTGCAGGTGACATCTACTACATTATCTGTACTCAGAGAGATATCACTGTGTTAGCTGTGGTGTTACATAGGACTGCAGGTGACATCTACTACATTATCTGTACTCAGAGAGTTATTACTGTGTTAGCTGTGGTGTTACATAGGACTGCAGGTGACATCTACTACATTATCTGTACTCAGAGAGATATCACTGTGTTAGCTGTTGTGTTACATAGGACGGCAGGTGATATCTACTACATTATCTGTACTCAGAGAGTTATCACAGTGTTATCTGTGGTGTTTACATAGGACTGCAGGTGACATCTACTACATTATCTGTACTCAGAGAGATATCACTGTGTTAGCTGTGGTGTTACATAGGACTGCAGGTGACATCTACTACATTATCTGTACTCAGAGAGTTATTACTGTGTTAGCTGTGGTGTTACATAGGACTGCAGGTGACATCTACTACATTATCTGTACTCAGAGAGTTATCACAGTGTTATCTGTGGTGTTACATAGGACGGCAGGTGATATCTACTACATTATCTGTACTCAGAGAGATATCACTGTGTTAGCTGTGGTGTTACATAGGACTGCAGGTGACATCTACTACATTATCTGTACTCAGAGAGTTATTACTGTGTTAGCTGTGGTGTTAAAAAGGGCTACTACATTATCTGTGAAACTGGGCGTGTCCACTGGTTGGGGGAGGGGGCGCAATATATGGCTTGCCCCGGGTGCTGGCAACCCACGCTACGCCACTGGTGTTACAGTGTGGGCAGGAGTGTCTAGTCAATACAGAACTGCCCTACACTGTGTACTGAATGGTACAGAAACAAGCCCATACTACTTGAATAACATCATTAATCCAGTCATTGTGCCTCTGCATGAACAACACAGGCCTAATGTCATCTTCATGGACAGCAATGCATCAGTTCATTGAGGTCATATCATTACGGAACCGCTGCTGGAGACTGGGGGTCCTCAAATGGAGTAGCCTGCACTTTCTCCAGACCTGAGTCCCACTGAAAACCTATGGGATCAGCTGAGTTGCCATTTAGAGGCTCGTAACTCTTTACCCCAGAACCTCAATGACCTGAGGGCCTCCCTTCAAGAAGAGTGGGATGCCATGCCTCAGCAGACAATAAGTCAACTTGTGAACAGCCTGAAACATTGTTGTGAAGCTGTAAGGCCTCTTTCACACGAGCGTTGCGGATTAAGTCCGGATGCGTTCCGGAAAATCCGCACGCATCCGCACCAATCCGCACGCAATCACAGTCAGTTTTGACTGCGATTGCGTACGTTCGTTCAGTTTTTTCCGTGCGGGTGCGAAGCGTTTTAATGCGTTTTTCACGCGCGTGAAAAAAACCTGAATGTTTACAAACAACATCTCTTAGCAACCATCAGTGAATCTTGCGTGCGGATGCAATGCGTTATTCACGCAGCCCCATTCACTTCAATGAGGCCAGGGCTGCGTGAAAAACACAGAATATAGAACATTCTGCGATTTTCACGCAACAGCGAACTGATGCGTGAAAAACATCGCTCATGTGAAAAGCCCCATTGAAATGAATGGGTCAGGATTCAGTGCGGGTGCAATGCGTTCGCATCACGCATTTCACCCGCGCGGAAATCTCACCCGTGTGAAAGGGGCCTAATTGATGCTCAAGGCCACATGACAAGTATTGAGACATTGACATTTTTGTGGGAGTATACCCAGCACTGGTGTTGGCTTTTGTTTCAATAAATTGTTTGAGACAAAGAAATCCCCATTGCTGCTTTTACTTAAAATGCCCGACTTTCATGATATAATATCACTGTAGTGTGAACTTTACATTTTCCATAAATTTCACCTGAAAGCCAAATATCCCTAACTTTTTGTGAATAGTGTATATCGTACATCTCTAGTTACTGAATTGGATAAAAATGATGTGCAAGTGGTTTTTACGCAGCAAGATTAATTACTTACTAGTCTGTAGCTCAGATGACCATGCTCCCATTTGTTTATTTTCTGATTCTGTGACCTCCACTACCCTTAACACATTATCTCCCCTCTCACCCTCCTTGATGTACAAAAAGTTACACGTCACATGCCTCTTATCTCCACTGCTCCCTGGCTCTCCCCCTCTGTATCTGAAGGGATCACATTTTACATGTTTGGCAGTAGACTGTGCACTGAGCAATAGAACAGCAGAGCTGCAGTTATGTTGTGTGTGACGCACCAGTTACAGCACTGCCTCTCACCTTAAGGCCCCTTTCACACAACAGTATTTTTTGTAGGCTCCGATCCGCATTTTTCACATGAAAAATGCGGACCCATTCATTTCTATGGGTCCGCAAAAAATACTGAGAGCATACGGTGTGCTGTCTGCATCTGTATGCCCGTTCCGTAGCCCTGCAATAAAAATAGAACCTGTCCTATTCTTGTCCGCAAAACGGACAAGGATAGGCATTGTTGAAATGTATCTGCAAAAAAAACGGATGCCATACAGACGGCATCGGTTTTTTTTTTGCGGATCCACAATTTGTGGACCGCAAAACACAACGTTCGTGTGAAAGAGGCCTAAAGGCTCATGCAGACGACCGTATATATTTTGCAGTCCGCAAAAAGCGGATCCGCAATAAAAACGGATGACGTCTGTGTGCATTCAATATTTTGCAGAATTAAACAGCTGGCTCTCATAGAACAGTACTATCCTTGTCCGTAACACGGACAATAATAGGACACGTTCTATTTTTTTTGCGGAACGGAAATATGGACATACGGAAACGGAATGCACATAGAGTAACTTCCATTTTTTTGGCAGACTCATTGAAATGAATAGTCCTGCATACGGTCTGCAAAATAAACGGAACGGACACGGAAAGAAAATAGAGGGACTTGCAGGTAGCTATAATAGAGGCAATGTCTGCGAGATGCATCATGGGAATGGTAGTCTGTTATATGGTGACGCAATTCACCACATAGCCTGGCGCATCAAAAACAAGGAGGTGCAGCACAGGTCTGTACAAAAGTGATAAAAGTACAAAATAAAAAAAAAAAATAACTACTACATCCCCTAGTGAGTATTCAGCACACATAAGTGTATTAATCTATATTTTGATGGGTCGGAAAAAACATTTAAGTATAGTAAGTAGATAATATAGTCGATCATATTGTAAGTACATAGTATAGTTTCATGATGAACTGACCAATGCAATTTCACTGTTCAGATGATCATCAATCTATTAACTGCTTGATGGTGTAAAAGCATAATAATTATTTGGGATATGTGCCTAATGCTGCCATCTCCCTGTATGTTAATAACACTAATGGTTTCTGTCAGACCTGACCATTAAGATGTACTGGCTATTTAAAGGAGATGTACAGTGATTTCTGTAAGAGGATTTCAGTGGCTTTTTTCATGCAGTCATTTGTCCTGGATAAAGGTGACAAACACCCCATTGCCTGTATATCCACAGTGGTTTATTAGAAATTGTTCCATACAACGTGCGAAACAGAACGTAGCATGTATATCATGAGGATACAAGAACACAGTTCAATACATTGTTATAAACATGAAAAACAACATAGAGGCAAATGCCGATATAAATACCCACTGTGACTCTGTACAATCCACAGGCAAGCACATACGTTAACTGCACTGCAACCATGCTGCGTGAGTGCTTGATGTATGACAGATACAAGATGTGGTCTGACTACCCTCAATACTCTGCAAGGGGATGGAGTAACCTCTCATGGTCCCGTGAACTTCTGTTGCATTCGGCCCAATGCTAAAAGAATATATATATATATATATATATATATATATTTATTTATATCTGCAATAGCAGAGAAGTAGAGCTATGTTCTTAAAGAGTTTCTGTCACCTCGTTTTTCCCTATTAAACAGGATGACATTCTCAATGTGCCAATGTCACCTGAGTCTAAGTCTGCTATTTATTTTCTCCGTTTGCCCACCTTAGTCCACGCCCTTTTCTTCCTGAGTGACAGGTCAGGCCAGTGTTCGTGTCCTCAGGCTGGCCCTGTCTGCCGTCTTGCGCCTGCGCCGTCCCGCTCAGTATTCGGCGCAGGCGCAGTGAATGAGGGTAGCTCGCTGGCTCCCAGCTCCCGCACTGTGCCTGCACGGGACGGCGCAGGCGTGAGACGGCAGGCAGGGCCAGCCCGAGGAGACGCACACTGGCCTGGCCCTGTCACTCAGGAAGAAAAGGGCGTGGACTAAGGTGGGCAAACGGAGCCTCTAGGAGCAGGGGCAACGCCCCCCCCTCCCCAGGAGCCTAATTAGCATATTATAAAAGGTTAAATTAAAGAAAAACGGGGACCCTAAATAAAATAAATAGCAGACTTAGACTTAGACTGAGAATGTCATCCTGTTTAATAGGGAAAAATGAGGTGACAGAAACCCTTTAACGGTACAACCACACAATCAGGTTTCTGCATGGCTAAAACCAGGAGTGAATTCAAAAATAGAGAAGTTGTATTCATCCTTTAGACTTTCTTTACTACTTTACTATTATAATTTATGAGCCTCTGCTGATTATTGTCTTCCAAACCTGCATGCAGAAACCTGATTGTGTGGCCATACCGTTGTTCCCGCATGATATTGGCAGTATTGAGCTCACACTCTGGATACATATATGAATTATGAAACATCTTGAATGCCTATATAGATAATGTAGTGTAATTCATCTATACAGATTTCTGAAACCATTTTTTTGAAATAGCAATGTCTTACAAAATATTACAAAGGTAGCAATGAAGTACCCTGCAAGCAACCTTCAAGTAGAGTCAGACTAACTCCACGGCCCAGAATCGTCAGTAAACCTTATTGTAGTTTATTTTTACAAAGCCCTAAGTCTTCATTGGAATGCATTAGCAAAGTCAGTGCGATTTTGTTAAACTGTACATCAATTTAGTGAGATACAACAAGATGCAACAATTTCAGAAGTTGTTTCACCTTGAAAACCAAAGCTGCGCTTTACATATTGGTACAGTAAAAATATGGATATACAGCCAGGCGAAGAACGGAGTAAATCAAAGCAGCCAGTCATATGTCCAGTATGTTTTCATGGTTTATTAATGAAAGTGAGACTATAGCTTTTATGGGACATTTAAAATATTTTAAAATGCCATAAATTCAAGATATTGAGGCAGCTTTATTAAGCAAAATGCAGTGTGCCGTATTTTTTAATTATTATTTTAAAACACTTTTTGGGCCTTGTTCTAGGTGTTGTTTAGCACTAAAGGGGTGTTTAAGTGGAAAGTGGTGTGACTTAAGATGCAACACCATGTGGCAAAATTGCAACAACATTTTGGCATAAGGTAAACCAACCAAAAGGTGACATAAAGCTAGACAAAACTGTCGGAAGATGTATCTAATGTACTACATGTATCATACAGCCTGAATCACACTGTCTGTTAAATAGGATTAGTAAATCTGTCCGCTTTAGTCGTAGGCTTTAATGTGAACTATTAGACCATGCTGAGATTCCTTACTCCCATCTATTAGTAATGCAGAACACTCTGCTCCCAATGATCATAGAAATTTATAGAAAGTAATGGGTAAACATTGAGTTCAAAAGGCCTTCTGCAATAGTTACACCAAAGCTCCTCTAGACAAAAACAAAACAACAGAAGGTCCTAGGTCACCACATATGTAAAAGATGTATTCAATTAAACTAGAGATACAAGATTTCCAGGGAAGTAGGATAATCATTTTCTATCATTAAATGTATATTAAAACTGGTATCATTCTAGATAAAGACTAAAACATGATGGTATCCTTCAATAGATCCCTTATGTTTCTGAATGGCTCACGCATAACTTCCACCTTCCTTCTTTACCATCTACCAATAGGAAATAAGTTGGGATGGTCAACTATTGACAACCAAGAGAGTAAGTAAGTCATGAAACCATTGTGGTCAACATACTTGGTGCGTACAACTACAAAATAAGTTTTCCTTTTACATACTGTAACACCATAATCTTGGTTTAGAGGTGGAGTTTTCTTTGCTGAAGATCTGGAAAAGCTACTATTCTAAGGGGTTGGGGGGGAGAGGTTTCCTCACTGAAGAAGCAATTTTCTCATATTCTCTGAGTTTAGGGGGTTCTCTCTGAAGAAGCAATTTTCTCATATTCTCTGAGGTCAGGGGGTTCTCACTGAAGATGCAATTTTCTCCTATTCTCTGAGGTTAAGATCTCACTGAAGACCGGGACAAGGAATTCTCATATTCACCAGGAATGGGGAGGTCCTAACTGAAGACCTGGACAATTATTATTATTATTCTGATATTGTCAGGGGTCCCTGAAAACCCTGATAATCTATTCATCTCAGAAACTGTAGATAGAAATCTTTTTGACCAAATATTCTGTAATCAACTCAAAATGTTAGGGAGCACATTTTCCGACTGATCAGTCAGAGTTACGTTTTTCATTTTGATCTCTTATTGTTCATCGTCCTTTGTGATGCTGAGAGTTTGATACTCCTTTGTTGTTTTTTTTAATAAATATGACTCAAGGCAACCACTAAATGAACTGTAGCAATAATAAGGGAACTCAATGGCCTCAATGTCTACTTATCATCAGATCAGTGGATGTTTGGACATTAATAGTATAACCATGCAATAATAATGGGCCTGGGTGATTGAAACTGAAAAAATACAAAAACAGTAAAACAAAAGTAAAACACAGTGAAGGCAGTTTTTGACAAATAATAAAAAAAATACAAATGACTAACGTGGTGGTTAAGATCTGCATCCAAGCAAAATGGCCGAACGGCTTTTTCTAAAAAATATTATACAGCTCTGATGTGTGATGTGTACACTAATATAGGACACAGCATATGTTATAAGGGGATCCCATTACAGTCCAATGATACAAGGAGAAAACATGTTGGTTTAGGCAGTGGAGCAGAACATCTGTATTGATTTCATCTATATATGTACAGAATGCTTTTCCACTAGCATTCGTTTCTCACATCATTCCACCACAAAGTATACAAAAAGCGTGATGAAGAGGATGAGCTTTGGGCTAAAAAGCAGATTCAACTCAGCGCCATTATAATATTCAGGTCCCCTTTTGTATTCGCTAACACATAACTGCCGGATGACGCTGCTCTTTACCCTGTATTCGGTTTGGTCTATCTCTGAGACATTCTTCCCGTCGTTTGGTTTCATCACATATTCAGTCATGGTCATGTTGTAGCAGTCAGTGACAAATCTGTCTTCCGGTACATATGGATTGCCTACGTACGATGGTCTGTAAACTTGATTAGGCATTTGATTGTGGTAGCTGTTGTAATAACGGTAGTCATTGTCATTGTCAAAACGGTACCTCATGTTGCTTACTGCATTTCCTAACACAAAACCTCCAACAGCTCCAGCAACAGCTGCACCAGCCACCATTTTCATGTTGGTCTTGGTTTTTGGAGGCTTAAACTGCTTATTATAGTTGCTCCCTCCTGGATTATAATTATTTCCCCAGGAGCCTCCTTGATTCCAATTGCTCCCAGTGTTGCCTGGGTGGTTGGGCTTCCAATTGCTTCCAGTATTGCCTGGGTAACTTGGGTTCCAGTTGCTTCCAGTGTTGCCTGGGTAACTTGGATTTCGGTTGCCTCCGGAATTCCATCCGCCACCTTTACTCTTCCCACCTTTCTTTGAGGCTACCGTTAATATGAGAAAGAAGGAGATCAATGCAATGTAAATCCAGAAAGATTTTGCCATCTTGATCAATCTGCAATAAGAGAAACAAAGGATGTTACTGAATATTTTCCCATTTCATTATAATTCATATTTCTTATGAAACCTAGTCTTAGATAAGCATTCGATTTCAACATTTCTCCATATGTAATAAGTAGATAACTATTGTTTTTATGTATAGCTCACTGAATTGTCCTGCAGAAGTGTGACACTGATGACACCACTGGGATATAAATGATACAAAAAGTCAATACATACTAAATCTCAATGCTATTTTACAAGTACTTGAAGAAGATAGAATAGCCAATGTAATTAAACATAGCATAAGTAACAGGATTACCTAGATCACTTGCTTATGATAATTTGGCTGCCTTTGGAGCCATTAACGTACCACTACGGTCTATGTCAGGGATGGCCAACCTGTGGCTCACCAGCTGTTGTAAAACTACAATTTCCACCATGCCCTTCTGTAGGCTGATAGCTGTTGGCAGTTTTGGCATGCTGGGAGTTATAGTTTTGCAACAGCTGGAGAGCCTCAGGTTGGCCATCCCTGGTCTAATTCTTTGATTAAAACCTGTTAGCCTTTATTGATGATACAGGGGTTGGACCTCAAGGATAATTTCCTCCAGTGGGCTTAAGGAACCCCAGTTTGACACAGTATCCACCTTTGAATAGTCACTGTACTTTTAACAAACTCTACATTTACAGTACAGCTGAATTAAAAAAAACAAAAAAAAAAAAACACCCCCAAAAAAACTAATATATCATATAAGTCGGAAATTCCTCTCTCTCTCTCTCTTACTGTTTGGAGTCGGATCATTTTGGCATTGTAATAGCAGTTATAGATTAGTGCATAAATGAGAAAGGTTTAAAAACTTGGATGCATTGTTGAAAATGACCTGTTATACCAACTGCATTTTATATTGTTGTTGCGGTTGTTGTTGCAGTTAGTAAAAAATGTATCTTCTGTTACATCTGGATTGCCTTTGTAACCCGTGCTATAGTCAAATACATAGAGGAACTGTGTCAGGAAGAAATGAAATCTACCCTTGCAGCAACCCAGAATAGGGTAACCACAAAAGCATAGATTGTTGTAATGTATTCTTAAGTGAAATGTTCTGATTGACTGCATTTATCAATAGTATTGCATGAATAAGTAAGGGTTAACACCTTGACTCAAACCCCTTAGATTACCAGGAGATGAACCTTAAAGGGGTATTCTCATCTTAGACAATATGCCCCCATTGTCTTATAGGTGCGGGTCCCACCGCTGGGACCCGCACCTATATCCAGAACGGAGCGGGGAGCGCTGCGCCTGGAGGACCCCGGCCACCACCAGGCGCAGCTCCCCACTGCGCTCATAGAAATGAATGGTAGCTGGGCCGTATATGCGCGGTGCGCTCCCATTCATTTCTATGGAGCCGACAGAAGTAGCCGAGCCAGCGCTCGGCTATTTTCGGCGGCCCCATAGAAATGAATGGAGGGCGGCTGCACATGCGCAGTGCGCCCTCATTCAGTTCGGGAGCTCTGTTCTGGATATAGGTGCGGGTCCCAGCGGTGGGACCCGCACCTATAAGACAATGGGGGCATATCCTAGCGATATGCCCCCATTGTCTAAAATGAGAATAACCCTTTAAGCCATTTCAGGAATGGTTAGAAGACAACAGATCTGCAGGAAGCCATGACTATTGATTCTAGGCTTGCTGGTTCCACCCACATTGGCTGTTGGCACTGGTAAAACCATCCTTGTGAACCCCGTTATTGCCATCATTGCTGGGCCAAGTGTATCCTACATGCTCCCGTGGAAGCTGCTGGAGCTGCAAAGAAGCCAGGCCTGGGAGGGCTATTGCCACGTCAACTGGCCAGACTCAATGCTGTTACCACCTTGCTCCATCCATCTATGGAGCAAATCCGAGTCTCCTATCATCAGTCAGCAGACCTTCTGAATCCGGCTACAAGAGAGCACCAGACTTCCAGCCATGATCCACCCGTCAGAGCTCCATCCACTGCAGCCAGCGAGATGACAAGACCTGCAGTTGTCATTGCTGATCCAGCTTAAGAGAAAACTCCAGAAGATGTATCATTGGTAGTGTTGCTCGAGCACCAAAGTGCTCGGGTGCTCTGGTGCTCGAGTAGAACACTTTGGGATGCTCGGGTGCTCTACAGAGCACCAGAGCACAATGGAAGTCAATGGGAGAACCAGAGCATTAAACCAGGCACCCCCTGCTCTGAAGAGGGGAGAGTGTCTGGTTCACAGGAAAAGGTCAGAAATTGATGGAAACACCACTGAAATGGTTTGGGAACAGCATGGGGAGGATGTCTGGATGCATCGTGGACTCCCAGGTCGCTGCTGGGAACGATGTTGTCCGAGTATTTTGACACTTTCAGACTGACAATAATACACAGAAAACAAAAGACAAAATCTATTTTAGAGGAAAAAATGACACAATGCCACAGGTATTTAGGATGTGTAAACTTTATACAGCACAGGGGTGGGCCGGGGGGCAGGAGGGCAGATGCCCCCCGGGCCGGTGTATGTCAGGGCTGCCGCGGCTCCTGAACTCAATTGTATCTGCATCCACTAGATGCAGATACAATTATGCCAGTAACAGCCAGCGCAGGCGGAGCAGGGAACCTCTGGTTCCCTGCTCCGCTACTCCCGGTGGCCGGCGCACTGATGTGACGCAGGCGGCGCGATGACGTCATCGCGCCGCCTGCGACGTTCCTCAGGAGCAGACCCGCCAGAAGAGGCCGGGTCTGCATCGTGGGACCGCGCCTGGACAGGTGAGTATTAACCCCCCCCTATGCTCTCTACATGTACCTCTTAACCTAATACTGCCCCCTGCCACCCTATTACTGACCCCCCATACTGGCCCTGCCTTACCCTAACCCTAATACTGCCCCCTGCCCACCTTGTACTGACCACCCTGCCTTACCCCTGACCCTAATACTGGCTACTGACCCTGCCTGACCCCTAACCCTAGTACTGGCCCCTGACCTTCAATACTGACCTGCATTAACTCAAAAACCCTAAGGCCCCTTTCACACAAGCGGGAGACTCGCATGTCTCCCGCAACGCATCTACAGGGCTGGACTCGGCACGGACAGGGATCGCATAGCATTATATGCGATCCCTGTCAGTGCCTAGTCCAGCCCTGTAGATGCGTTGCGGGAGACATGCGAGTCTCCCGCTCGTGTGAAAGGGGCCTAATATAGGCCCCTGACCCCTAATACTGGCCCTGCCTGACCCCTAATCCTAGTACTGGCCCCTGACCTCTAGTACTGGCCGCTAACCACTTATTTTGGCCCCTGACCCCTACCCTAGTACTGACCTCTAACCTTGGACCCCTAACCCTGATACTAGCCCCTTACCCCCTAGTACTGACCCCTAATACTGGCCTTGCCTGACCCCCTAATACTGGCCCTGTTGCACCCCTAAGGCTACTTTCACACTTGCGTTTGCAGGATTCGTTTGTGAGATCCATCCAGGCTCTCACAAACGGATCCGTCCTGATAATACAACCGTCTGCATCCGTTCTGAACGGATACGTTTGTATTATATTTTACATAGCAAAGACGGATCCGTTCTGAACGCCATTGAAAGTCAGTGGGGGACGTATCCGTTTACTATTGTGCATGAGTAAACGGATCCGTTCCCATTGACTTACATTGTAGTCATGACGGATCTGTCTCCATTCCGCTCAGTCAAGCGGACACCAAAACGCTGCCAGAACGGAATGGAGACGGAACGGAGGCAAACTGATGCATTTTGAACGGATCCTTTTCCATTCAGAATGCATTAAGGAAAAACTGATCAGTTCAGGACCGTTTGTGAGAGCCTGTGACGGATCTCACAAACGGATCCTGCTGACGCAAGTGTGAAAGTAGCCTAACCCTAGTACTGGCTCCTACCCTAGTACTGGCCCCTGACCTCTAATACTGGCCCCTGACCCCTACCCTTGTACTGACCTCTAACCCTGGACCCCTAACCCTAATATTGACACCTAATCCTGTCCCTAACCCTAATATTGACTGCTAACCCTAATACTGACCACTAATACTTTCCCTAACTCTAATACTACGCCATACAGACCCCTAACCCTACTACTGACCCCTAACCCTGAGGCTACATTCACATGACCATATGTGTTTTGAGGTCCACAAATTGCGGATCCACAAAACACGGATACTGGCCGCGTGCGGACACATATTGTGGAACACACATGTCCAGCCCTAAGATAGAAATGCCTGCTCTTGTCTGCGATTGCAGTCAAGAATAAAACATACTCTATCTTTTTTTGCAGGGCTTGCGGATTTGCGGCCCCTTTGAAGTGAATGGAAATATGGTTGTTTAAATGTACCCTAATGCTGCCTCTAACCCCAGTACTGGCCCCGAACTGATACTGACCCTAATTCTAATACTGGCCCTAAGGGTGCATTCAGACGACCGTATTTCTAAGTCTGAATCCGTTCCACAATTTTGCCGAACGGGTGCGGACCCATTCATTTCAACGCAGTGTACTCATGTGAGATACAAGGTGTAATTTATACATCACACCTCACATATCAGTACACTTGTATATATTATATATCTGTACACACTGCATCTAATATACGTCATACCTCACATATCAGTACACTTCTGTATATACTATATATCTGTACACACTGGATCTATTATACCTCATACCTCACATATCAGTACAATGCTGTATATACTATATATCTATACACACTATATCTATTATACCTCGTACCTCACATATCAGTACACTGCTGTATATACTATATATCTGTACACACTACATCTATTATACCTCACATATCAGTACACTGCTGTATATACTATATATCTGTACACACTGCATCTATTATACCTCATACCTCACATATCAGTGCACTGCTGTATATACTATATATCTGTACACACTATATGTATTATACCTCGTACCTCACATATTAGTACACTGCTGTATATACTATATATCTGAACACACTATATGTATTATACCTCGTACCTCACATATTAGTACACTGCTGTATATACTATATATCTGTACACACTGCATCTAATATAAGTCGTACTTCACATATCAGTACACTGCTGTATATGCTATATATCTGTATATACTGCATGTATTATAAAAGTATAATAGATGCAGTGTGTACAGATATATATACAGCAGTGTATTGATATGTGAGGTATGAGGTATAATAGATGCAGTGTGTACAGATATATAGTATATACAGCAGTATACTGATATGTGAGGTATGAAGTATAATACATGCAGTGTGTACAGATATATAGTATATATAGAGGGCACAGAGTGTGTGGCACTATTTACAGAGGGCATATGGCACTGTATACAGAGGGCACAGAGCATGTGGCACTATATACAGAGGGCATATGGCACTGTATACAGAGGGCACAGAGTATGTGGCACTATATACAGAGGGCACAGGGCATATGACACTATATACAGAGGGCACAGAGTATGTGGCACTATATACAGAGGGCACAGAGTATGTGGCACTATATACAGAGGGCACAAAGCATGTGGCACTATATACAGAGGGCATATGGCACTGTATACAGAGGGCACAGAACATGTGGCACTATATATAGAGGGCATATGGCACTGTATACAGAGGGCACAGAGTATGTGGCACTATATACAGAGGGCACAGAGTATGTGGCACTATATATAGAGGGCACAGGGCATATGACACTGTATACAGAGGGCACAGAGTATGTGGCACTATATACAGAGGACACAGAGCATGTGGCACTATATACAGAGGGCATATGGCACTGTATACAGAGGGCACAGAGCATGTGGCACTATATACAGAGGGCACAGAGTATGTGGCACTAATGCTGCTGTTATATTCAGGGCACAAAATGTGGCACTAAGATGAGTTTGTGTCAGTATGCAGGGTGCCAATGTGTTGGTAAAGCGTGAAGCTGAAGACATCTTCACGGCAAAATCTGCAAAGCTGCATTGTGGATGGGAGGAGTCGTCATGGTGGTCTGAACCAGATGGGGAAGAACTCAGGAGGAGACGTCACCTGTAAGTAATTAGATGGAAATGATTATTCTGCTACTGACTGTGTATGATGGGAGCTGTAGTCACCTAGATGACCTACAGCTGATGATGGGTGGTAGCATGCTGTTTTGCGCAACAACACATGTATTTATGTAGAGAACTTGGTTCTGGTGCTGTATTTATGTAGAGAACTTGGTTCTGGTGATGTATTTATGTAGAGAACTTGGTTCTGGTGCTGTATTTATGTAGAGAACTTGGTTCTGGTGCTGTATTTATGTAGAGAACTTGGTTCTGGTGCTGTATTTATGTAGAGAACTTGGTTCTGGTGATGTATTTATGTAGAGAACTTGGTTCTGGTGCTGTATTTATGTAGAGAACTTGGTTCTGGTGCTGTATTTATGGAGAGAACTTGGTTCTGGTGCTGTATTTATGGAGAGAACTTGGTTGTGGTGCTGTATTTATGCAGTGAACTTGGTTCTGGTGCTGTATTTATGTAGAGAACTTGGTTCTGGTGATGTATTTATGTAGAGAACTTGGTTCTGGTGCTGTATTTATGTAGAGAACTTGGTTCTGGTGATGTATTTATGTAGAGAACTTGGTTCTGGTGATGTATTTATGTAGAGAACTTGGTTCTGGTGATGTATTTATGCAGAGAACTTGGTTGTGGTGCTGTATTTATGCAGTGAACTTGGTTCTGGTGCTGTATTTATGTAGAGAACTTGGTTCTGGTGCTGTCTTTGACTTCTAGGTTTGGTTCTGGTGCTGTGTGTATGTAGTGATCTTGGTTCTTGCTCTGTATTTGTGTGTTAAACATACATCTGATGCTATACGTCTAATACTATCCATTCACATTTGCGTTTGGGTCACAGATTCTGTTAAAAAGACCGGACAGAAAAGTTCTGCATGTAAGACTTTTTTGTTCGGTAAAGGAGCAGCATCCTGAGCAGACCCTATTGTACTCAATGGAGTCTCTTCAGCTCAGGGGTTGGTAAATCTGGTCCCTCTAATGATCAGGCTGTTGCTACGGACTCGTAGCCATGTCCTGTATTTGGGATCCAACATGAAAACACAACCAGCTGCCGCCTTTTAACCATTTAAAGCCCATTTACCTATACCGGCTTTATGGTAGGCGGAGTTAAACAAGTTAAGGGTGGGCCGCTACACATGGGCCAGTGCTGTGTGCTTGCCCCCCAGGCTAAAATTTGCCAGCCAGCCCCTGATACAGCAGATGTAATGTCGCTGTCACCAGTGGCAGAAAAAAATTACACTGAATGTCATAAATATTTAGGATGTGCAAACGTTATACAGCAGATATAATGCAGGTAATGTTGCTGTCACCAGCAGCAGAAAAAATTACACTGAATGTCACAGGTATTTAAGATGTGAAAATGTAACACAACAGATGTATAGTAGCAGAGGTTGTGCCACTGTCAGTAGCGGCCAAACAATTGGGTGCAATTTAGCACATCTTGCGCTAATAATATAAATAAGAGCCAGATAAAAAATAGTCCTTAAAAGGACTTTTGGATCTCTGAAAGATTCAAAGAATGAACCTGCCTAACAAATAAACTAATTCCTTTCCCTACACTATCTGTCCCTTCTGCTGCAGCTCTCCCTGACTAAGACTGAGCCGAACCACGTGTCATCGGGTGCTTTATAGCACGCGATGACGTGTTCCGGCCAGCCAATCACTGTAATGCCAGTAGCCAACATGGCTACGGCATTACAGTGAACGCCAGTACTTCACTGCACGTTAATTGGCTGTGTAGCAGAGAACAAACGTGCGGGGAGGAGACTCAAGCATCGCGCTCGAGCACACATGGTGTTCGGCCAAACATGCTCGCCCAACACTAATCATTGGCCATGGGTTCTGCCCATGCCTAAGCAGTGACCAGCCACAAAAGCCAGAAAAACCATGAGAGACTGGGGTAAGAGACTGGCCCTGTCTCTGTGTGTTGTTGGCCTTATAGAGCATGCTGCAGAGACCCCCTTCTTTATTACATGGCTCTATTAACACTCTTATATGCGAGTTGTGCCATTGCACCACCTTTTCCTCCTCAGATTAAACACCAATGCCTTAGACACTTTATAACATTCAAGCTATCTATCCAGAGAAAAGACTCAGACACACTAGTGCTCTCTAAGAATATGTTTCTGTAACATTCAAGTAATGCACCCAAAGAAAGTGCTGCAGTGAAGCATTTGACCATGTCCTTGTTGCGCCAGATGTCAACACTGTGGGGACCAGAACATAGATATGGCAGAAGCAACACAAAGTACAGGAGCAGTGGGGAGCAGATGAGTATGAATCTTTCGTTTACAGAGGTAGGCTGTGGGGTTGGTCCATTTTAATAAGACATGGAATATCACCAGCATATGCCTTCAGTTATTTGATGGGGTTTGACTACTGGGACCCCCACTGAACCACTCAGCACAGAAAATCCTGGCACTGTGAAGAAAATAAGCTGAAAGGACCAAGGTCCCTTTGCTGTCATGATTGGCAGGGATCATGGACGTCAGACCCTACTGATTGTTAAGCTAGTGCTGTGCTATATCATTATTACACAGAATAGGAGGTAAGTGTCTGATCAGTGTTGGTCTGACCACTGGGGTCTCCGCTAATCACTGGAACGGGGCATGTGCTCCCCCATTTGAATGGAGTGGCTGACACGTATGTACACTGTCACTCCATTCAACTCTATAGGGCTGCTGACGATAGCTGAGCACTTGAATGGAGATCAGAGCATCCACCGCTCTAGGAAACATGGGCCGCCATTCTAGCGAATGGACCTCCCACTCATCAGGCACGTATTCCCTTAAACTGGGTATAATTGTAAGTTCTAAGTTGTAATGGGACAACAGTTTAAATGGAACATCCATGGATGTAAATTGAAGCTCATGGGCCTTTGAACCCCCTCAGACACTAGGGCTACTACTATTTCAGTACTTCCTATAGTTTCATCCCTAAGAATACCTATTTAAAGGCAGGCAGTCATTATTTTTATAAACTTTGGTTTGAAGTTAAGGTAGGGATGGCCAGTGGAGTGATTTTATCTCCGTCTTTTTAAGTAATATAAAATCCCACCAGCTATATAGCTATAACGTTACTCGGGATTATGTGGCAGCCAGGCATATTATTAGAATGGACACTGACTATATTTAACCGTGATGTCACACATCCCATGGCACATCCCACTCCCTGCCTCATGCTTTTCTCGGGCACAATACTTCTTTTTTCTCACTCCTGAACTGAAACATTTCACACTTTACCCACACTGCCATAAAAACATTTCCACAAAAGCCATGATAAATCACGGTGGTTTCCGTTTCTATTAGACTTAGATGGCAGCTAATCAGTTTATAAAATATATTGCTTGTCTAGATAAGAATAAAAAGTATAGTAAATGTAAGATCAGTTCCTGGTAAAGGGCTCAAAATATTGGCAAAAATGGTTAACAGCTCTGCACATGCAATAGCAAGCACACCTTGCAGAGACCATGTTCTCCTGAATGTTTGCACACAGGGAAAGCTGATTATATTAATTCCGTGTCAAAAGGGTTATCCTATGAATAATGCAAAATGCAATAAAATGAAAATCAGTCATTATACAGTAGGTATGGTACTAGACAAGCTGTTTCTAACAAACCTAGATCCACCTCTGCACCTCACATGGATCCAGAGCTACTGCCGTTTATTCCTTCAATTGCTCTGCTAGATTATCTTCAACCTGGAAGCTCAGGGCCATGTCCTTTCTGCTGCAGTTCTTTTCCTGTCACAGCTCAGAGGGTGTGTCCTTTCTAAGGGGGCATGTCTTTTCTGCTTCAGCTCTCTCCCTGTAACTATCACAGCTTCAAACAGAAGATATGGCAGATGGCAGTTAAAGGGTGAAACTGAGTATGTGCGTCCACCTCAGTGATGTTACTGAGGTGGACAGAGAAATGAGGAAAAGAACATACAGCAGGTGGCACTAGAGAGATAGATTTTAAAGGCTATGCACACCTTTGGAGTCAATTTTTTATGATTGTATTAAACTTATTTTTGGCTAAAAATCCAATTTTCAATTGGCCTTTATTAAAAATATTGAGCTGTTCAGTCACAAAGGGTTAACTGTTTTTCTAAGTCTGTGACTGGTTCTTTCACTTTCACTTTGTGCCATCATCTAATAAACCTTATTAAACCTTAAACTACTAAGAGGTCATAAACACTTATTTAAGCCACATTCTTATCAGTAAGGTACGGATTGAGCTTTAATGAGCGTTTATAAGGTCAGAGAGAAGAAATAAGCTGTCAGTCTGCTCCTCAGATGACGGAAAATCCACAGGCAGCTAGTAGAGCATTTCAGGTCTGTACACAAAAAAAGGATTCCATACTGTTAATAAAGACCAATTAATTTTTTTTTTTTTCCGCTCAAAATAAGTATAATGCAATAATAATAATAAAAATTGCCCCCAAAGGTCTACATAGCCTTTAACTCAATTGCTATTTTGATTTTTTTTAATTACATGCAACTATAAAAGTATTTAGATCCAGGTGCTGGTTTGGGAAACGTGGAATATTTTTTGTGGGAAATCCCTTTAACAAACACAAATAATTTAAAAATATTGCAAATACAGGACATTCTAAAAAGCATAAAGTAACTCCAGCAGATAAAAGTGGAAGAGCTACAAGTAAGGGCTTGTTCACACGTCAGTTATTTGATCAGTTATTTCCATCAGTTACTGTGAGCCAAAACCAGGAGTGGATGCTACACAGAAATAAGGTATAAGGGAAAGATCTGCACCTGTTCTGTGTTTTTGACCCGCACCTGGTTTTGGCTTACAATAACTGATGGAAATTACTGATCAAATAACTGATGTGTGAACAAGGCCTAAGTGGTTGAAAAGGCTCAGGTCATCAAACAGATGATCAGGCAACTTTGGCACTAAATGGCTTGCAGATTGGAAATCTACCATTTCAGAATTCTTTAGCAAAATATATAAAAGGTCAATAGACGTCATACAAACATTTGTTCGGTTGATGACCATCTCTTATGACTGCCTCATAAACAAACTCGGCTAGGCAAGTACAGTATATGCTCTGAATGGGGAGAGAAGAGAAAACCACTGCCAGGCTCCTCTTGTGGTGGCTCCTCTCCCAGGTGAACATGTGCCTGATGCTTTTCTCCTCAATATCTGTCAGGTTAGAGTGGGAGAGGCTTTTATACGCTTCAGATTGTTGGTCATTCCTTTGCCACAATGAAAGCGCTTATTACCCATGGCCCTTCCGCTTACCCCCCTATTATCCCTACCTGGTGCTGCCTGAGGCAATCGCCTCTCCTGGCCTCATTGGTGGTGCACCCCTGCTGGGGAGTTTCTTTAACAATCTATCAAGTGCAGTAAGTCTACTGTGTTATGTGCCACTTGTGCAGGGGGTGGGAGTCTAGGGGCCCATCGGGGATTCACCTGTACACCTGTGGGCCAGTCCGAGCCTGCTTAGTTCACCGTGTGAGGCTGTCTGCTACAATCCCTTCCCCCGCTCCAATGCCGCTGTGGCCTCCCAGCTGACTTCGCCATTACTGCATAGAAATGCAGAAAGATGTAACCCTGACTACTGTTATTTAACATATTTACATGTTGAGCCTAACCAACTACCATTTAACATCAATATTAAATATTGCGCAGTCTGAAAATGAAAAGAGAAAGTAAATCAGCAGAAGGTTGCAGTTTTCATTTTGGCATGTTCAGGGCTGTAAACTGAATCTAAAACTGTCACTTTCAACTTTATCCATTTTTAATTTGCATTTCTTTAACATATGTTGCATATCACAGTTGAAAAGGAAAAGCTAAATGCATGTTGTGTTTTAATTTTGGCACATTATGCAGCACATGAAAAAATACCATAGCCAAAGTGAGGTTTGTAGTGAAGTTTTCTTTTCACATTAAACTTTTTATTTTATTTTATTACCATTAAGATAATGAAAATGACAAGGATTTTTAAATTTTTTTGTCACAAATTACACACACAAGTGAAAAATTAAATTGCAAATTAAATGATTCCATTTAATTTTGCCATATGTGTGACAAAAGAAATGTCTAAGGTATTTGTGTTTTTATTTTTTCTTGCTGGATTTGCCTCCCATAGTGACCCCATACATAGACTGTGTCCATTCCGGTTATAATTGTATATACGTACAGATGAGGAGCAGTACTAGTGATGTGCTGTAGTGTACTGGCTTTTGGGTCTTCAGTGACATGCAAGCCATGACAACTGATTAGTTGTTGATTTCTACCTGTAGAGTCGATATGCCTCTGGCCAAGTTCTACTTCTTCCTTTATTTGACTACAGGATCAGGCTACTTTCACATAGTCATTTAAGCTCTCCGGCAGGCTGTGGAGGAACATTGTATCCATAGCTGGTTTGGGCTGGAGCACAGATAGACCCAATTAACTATAATGGGACACAACGGGGATCGGCATGAGTACCAGGATCTTGCTGGACAAAAACTGGTGCTTGCACTCATGCCGGTAACTGGCATTATAGTCCATGGGCTGTGGTAGTGAATGGCAGTATCTGTCTACGCTGTATTTATGTACCATATTTTTTGCTTTATAAGATGCACTTTTTTCCCCCAAAAGTAGGGGGAAAATTGCGGTGCGTCTTATAAAGCGAATACAAGTGAGCGCTTCCATTATGGAAGCTCTCACTTGTATGTTTTAGCTGTGGCACCCCCATCAGACCTCAGATCAGCCCACCCAGCCCCATAACAATAAAATAAAAACCTCTCTTACCTGTCCTGTGCCGCGGCTCCACTCCGGGTCCGGCGCTCCTCTGGCTTCTCGGGCCGGCGCTGCACTGTCCTGACTGCGTACAGCGCCAGGACGTAGTGCGCGCACTAGGACCTGATGCTGTACGCTGTCAGGTGACAGTGCAGCGCTGGCCTTAGAAGCCAGAGGAGCGCCGGACCCGGAGCGGAGCCGCGGCACAGGACAGGTAAGAGAGGTTTTTATTTTATTGTTATGGGGCTGGGTGGGCTGATCTGAGGTCTGATGGGGGCACAATAAGCTGATCTGAGGTCATGATGGGGGCACAATAAGCTGATCTAAGGTCTGATGGGAGCACACTGGGCTGTTCTGAGGTCTGATGGGGGCACACTGAGCTGTTCTGAGGTCTGATGGGGGCACAATACGCTGATCTGAGGTCTGATGGGGGCACACTGGGCTGTTCTGAGGTCTGATGGGGACACACTGGGCTGATCTGAGGTCTGATGGGGGCACACTGGGCTGTTCTGAGGTCTGATGGGGGCACACAGGGGTGATCTGAGGTCTGATGGGGGTCTGATATGAGGTCTGATGAAAAATATTTTTTTCTCATTTTCCTACTAAAATCTGGGGTGCGTCTTATAAAGCGAAAAATATGGTATTTATCGAGATTGTGTGCTGGCACTCCATTCAAAGACAGCCGCGCACAGTGCTGTAGATAAAACAGGGAACCATATCATTTTCTAATATAATAGTATTTAAAATATTGCTTATGTATTATACCAGCCCAGTAGACACATGTGAAATGCCATAGCCCATGATGCCAGTGGTGGGACAAGCTCTTTGTACAAAAATGTGTCCCTCTCCCTTACCTCACTCCATAAAGTTCAGCATGATAGGCGTGAGAAGGACAATCGTTCATCTGATTTTTCCCTGTTTATACTTGCTTATTTATAGAAAGAAACACTAATTGGGAAAACATGCAAAGACAGAACATTGCTTTTTCCCCATACATTGCCCCCTTGACAACCACCTACTCTGCCTACCCTTAGGCCCCTTTCACATGAGCAAGTTTTCCGGGCAGGTGCAATGAATGAAGTAAGCACATAGCACCCGCACTGAATCCTGACCCATTCATCTCAATAGATCTGTGCAAATGAGTGTTGTTTTTCACGCATCAGTTCTGCGTTGCATGAGAATCACAGCATGTTCTGTATTCTGCGCTTTTCACGCAGCCCTGGCTCCATAGAAGTGAATGGGGCTTCAGTAAAAAGTGCATTGAATCCGCATGCAGTCCGGGTGCAATGCGATTCTCACTGATGGTTGCTAGGAGTTGTTGTTTGTAAATCTTCAGTTTTTTTGACACGCGTGAAAAACACATCAAAACGCAAAACTGAATGCACATACTGAATGCAATCACAGGCAAAACTGACTGAAGTTGCTTGCTTGCGAAATGGTGTGAGTTTCACTGAACGCATCACAGTCCATATCGTTTGTGTGAAAGAGGCCTTAACCCCACCTTTACATAAGGTGACCTGTAAAGACTAAATTTGGTGTCCACATACTCGTCATGTAATCAGTGGAATTCACACAGTACCATACCTTCCAACCGTCCCGGATCCAGCGGGACTGTCCCGGATTGCAGTGGCTGTCACGCTGTGCCGGTACGGGGAGGTATATCCTGGTTTCTAGCAGCTGTCCCTACATCCATAGGACGCAGAGACAGTTGCCTGTGTTATGATGAAGCAGACAGCCGGCATCGGCTCGCTGCTTCATCCATCATCCCTCCTATCCCCCCTGCAGGCTCTCCATACCTCTGGTCTGTGCGAGGGGCGGGGCCGGCAGTCAACCTTGGCCCCACCCCCTCCACAGACCAGAGCAGCCGATGTCCTGCTGCTGCTGCTAGGAAGAAGGTAAGTACGTGGTGTTTATTTTTTTAACTTTCTGTGAGTGGCACAATATGGGCATATTACTGGGGGGGGGCACAATGTGGGCATATTACTGGGGGCACAACATATCACTGGGGGGCACAATGTGGGCATATTACAGGGGGGCACAATGTGGGCATATTACAGGGGGGCACAATGTGGGCATATTACTGGGAGGCACAGCTGGGGATATTACTGGGAGGCACATAACAGGGCATATTTCTGGGGGCACAGCTGGGCATATTACTGGGGGCACAACAGGGCGTATTAATGGGGGCACGTAACTGGGGAATAATTACTATGTGGGGCAGTAAGGGGACTGGGTGGGATTAGGTGTATAGTTATGTTTTGGGTGGAGTTGGAGGCGTGGCCTAGTGCAGAAAAAATTGGCGTGGTGCACCGCACAACTGTGTCCCCTCTTTGTTCATTTACAAAGTTGGGAGGTACGCAGTACACAATACACATCCATTGACAAGGGAATAGAACCAATGTTGTAATAATTATTATTATTGTTGCGATTGACGATTTGGGTGGCTTAAGAGTTAGTACAATTGCTCTACGGTACAAGGTCAACATCTGCATGGAGTTTGCATGTTCTCCCTATGTTTGCATAGGACTGATGTGAATGACAACAATTTGTACAGCACTGCTGAATATGTTGCTGCTATTTAAAGCAGTTGTCTCACGTCAGGAAACGGCATTTATCATGTAGAGAAAGTTAATACAAGGCAGTTACTAATGTATTGTGATTCTCCATATTGTTTCCTTGGCTGGCTGGATTCATTTTTCCATCACATTATACACTGCTCGTTTCTAGGAGTCACGGCCACACTGCAATCCAACAGCGGTTGACACTATAGGAAAGACATCTACTTCTCTGGTGCCTGGCACCATTTTCCATGTCATGTATTTGTGTATTTTTTCATGAAATCTGTTATAATCACCAGACTTAAACCCACAGTGGAGCAGATGAATCTCGCAGTGGGCACCTGAGCTAATAGTGGGGAAGAAGACTATAACTCCCAGCATGCCCTGGAAGCTGCAGGTTTTCAGCGTCAGACTAAAGTCTGATGAGCCCACCATTGCAAATGATTCTTAGGGCCCACTCTCTTCTACAGTTTTCAAACCAGCACCTGGATCTGAATACTTTTGTAACTGCATGTTATTAAAATTTTAGCATAGCTACTGAGTTTTTCAATAAAATGTATCTGTATAGCGCCACCTGCTGCTCATTGTCTTATTGCTGTGATCGGCTGACTGAGAAGTCTGCACATGCTCAGTTTCATCCTTCAACTGCCTCCTGATCTGTGGTAGGGGGAGGTGAGACATGCCCCCGAGCTGTGATAGGGAGAGCATGGGCATGCTCCCTTAGCTGCAGCAGAACATACACTCCCCTTGAGCTGTCAGCTTGGTATAAATCTAGTAGAGCAATGAATGTAGAGATCTCTGGATCCATGTGAGGTACAGGGCTGGTTCTGGTTAGTTAGAAAGGCATTGTCATGTACTATATGATGTCTGATTTTCATTTTTTACATTAGTCATGGGATAACCCCTTTAAGGGCCTTGTTTTTTTAGGGGGTTCAAATGTTAAAGCTTGGGCCCAACAGAGGATCCTCGGGTACTCTGGTGGGCTAGCCTGACCCTGCTTGAAGTCATAGTTTTCCCCACATATTACATTCCACAAAGAATTGTAAGTTCACACATAGCGACCACAGAGCCGATGTGGTTTTTCTGTGAATCAGTGTTTTCAAATTGATTGTCCCTGACTGTATGGTTTTCACCAGTCACCATTGCATTCAACTGTCCTCAAGACACAAAGACAATTGAAAGGGTAGCATATCTCTGGGATCAAACGGAGGCATAAAACGTGATGTGAGCCCACACTTATGTATTTTATATACCCTTCCTTATTGAGATTTACCTTATTTAACATTAACTACACTGACTTGATATAATGTAAAAATATAACCAAAAAACAATATAAATAACATAGATTGTTGACTTTACGGACAAGGTCTTCCTCCTCCTCCTCCTCCTCCTCACTGAAGGTATTCCTAGCTAAATAGCTCTTTCCATGAGAAGCGACTTCATTGCCTTGGTGAACCATCGCTATAGCAACCAAAGGCCCAGCCATCTGCTGCCTCATCTTCGGTCTCCTCCATTTATACAAACAAGCTGAAAAAGTGAACGTCATCGCAGCCACAGCCCGAGTTCAATACAACTAATTGCTTTCACAGCAGCCACCCTAGAGAAAATCACTCTCATCTATCTGTAATCTTTAAAGTACAGCGGTAGTTTGGACTAATGTGACCCAATTAAAATCAACCTCTTCCATTACATTAAATTTGTTCACAGAATACAATGTGGAAAATATACAGTATTCATGTATTTTCTTGTCTTTATGTTTAAAACTAGATCTTTAAGTAAATCACTGGTGCAGGCAGTAGTGTATCTGGTATCTCAAGAATCCTGACTGTGCCACATGATTGAAGCTTCAGATGTAGAATTTGCTGATCGGCAAATCAATCTGCAATTAGGATCCAATGGCTAATCGATTTAAAGGGGTTGAGCAGTAACATTAAAATATAGGCATGCAGTAGCATGTTAGAAGAGATAAATAAAAAACCCTAAATTACCCTTTGCCTGCTAGTGATGCCATGCTTGCACACCTGACTGCTGAAGTCAGTAAGTGGCTGCAGAGGTCTCATGATCAAGAATTGGTCCCTGCCACTTCTGATCTAGTGGGGAACCCATGAAAGCTACAGTACGTTGATGGAATGGAGGGCTTTTTTGAAGGCGAATTAGGTTTTTCTTAATTTTTTAACACACTACTGCATGCCGTTGCCATTTTAATCAGAATGTGTGCTCGTGTGGAGAAGGGAACTTGGTCTTCCGAGCTGCTTTGGATTTGTAGTTTGAGATATTGGTAGCGCGCATCTAAATATCTAAATTTAATTAATTATACCGACAATCCATTTGAAATGATTATTTATTGCATTCTGATTGCAAATCGACTTACAGATCAGCAAATACTAAATCTAAAACCACAATAACCTGACCACCGGACGTTTTGTTTTCCCTCATAGATTCAAGCTCAATGGGTCCTTCACATGAGGCAGCAATGACTCTTAGGCTACTTTCACATTAGCGTTTTTAAATTCCGGTATTGAGTTCCGTTATAGGGGCTCAATACCGGAAAAAAACGCTTCAGTTTTGTCCCCATTCATTGTCAATGGGGACAAAACTGAACTGAAGACAACGGAATGCTCCTGAAAGCATTCCGTTCCGTCTTCAGACCGGAGAACAAACCGCAGCATGCTGCGGTTTGCTCTCCGGTCCAGGCATCCGCACCAAGACGGATCCGGAATGACCCCCAATGCAAGTCAATGGGGACGGATCCGTTTGGTGTGGACACACCAGTAATCCGGATCTGTCCTCCATTGATTTCCAATGGGGGGTCATTCCGGATCCGTCTTACATACATACATACATACAGACAGACATACAGACATACATACAGACATACATACTCACATACTCCAGGGACGCCGGCAGTAATCTTCACACGCCTCCTGCGCGCAGCTATGACGTTTCCCCACTGCGCCCAGCAGAGGGCGCTGTGGGGAATCGTCATCACTGCGCGCAGGAGGCGCATGAAGACGTTCTGCCGGCGTCCCTGGAGTATGTGAGTATGTATGTCTGTATGTTTGTATGTATGTCTGTATGTCTGTGTCTTGTGTGTCAATGTCTTGTCAATGTGTGTCACGCTGCTCCGGCTCCACACATGTATAGCGTTAGCACGGATCCGTTGGCACCCTTTAGGTGCCGGATCCGTGCTAACGCTAGTGTGAAAGTAGCCTTACAATGACAATGGAATTGATACCAGGACAATTCTACAAACTACTGTACGAAACCACAACACTATGCTATTATCACATGGTGGGTCAATAGTTGAATGGTTGCCTTGGGGTCTTTATATAGGTTTCTGTATTTCAGAAAGATCCTAATTTTTTATGCTTGTTTGTCGAGGCGGCACCTTTACACCTGCAGATTATCGAACATCAGGCATATGTTTCTTTCGTAGGTATTATTCTGACCAGCATGCTGACATTTTGCAGGGTGCTATAGCTCATATCAATATAATGACCATCTACTGATAATGTTTTGCATCCCTATATTCCTTAACTTAGGACAAGGAGAAATTGGGAGATTTTTCAAAATCAGATCGATCCTTTCATTTTCAATAGGAGTGTTGAACAGTGAAAGGTGGAATCTGATTGGTTGCTATGGACAACTAAGCCAGTTTTCCTTTGCACCAGTTTTGATAAATATCTCCCTCAAAGAGTGCTTGTTTATCCTTTTCCTCCATTGCTAATATTTTGGTTCCCGGGAGGAGGGGTCACTGAGAAGGTTCATTCTGTCCACAGAGAAGACGGACACTACTAAAGTGTTTACGCCACTATTGTGATGGAAAAAGGTAGCAGATTATGCAGCATGTCATGTTTGCGCCATAGTTTGCGACTTTGAGTTTCTCACCACTGTTCTAAAATGGCAAGAAAACAGGCATGGCTTAGCAGGAGGGGTAGGGCTTCATGCGGCCTGCTGGATTTTCTATAACTCATGTCAGAAACTATGCCAGCCCCTAGCTGGCAAAGACTTCTGTGTCTGGTGCATGGACTGCCAGAGATGCTACTAATTTATTAAGAGACAGCTGCGCATCTCACTGTGGCACACAGTTCTCAAGACTGGCATTTGTTGACTACAGTCCTCAGTGAACATGCTACTATCACACTCATTCTTAAAAAGCCTTCTCTTGACCCATCAACAAGTCTAACTTGAACTGTCCTCCCACCTCTATTCCTACACCCTCTTAGACCAGATACAATATAGCTTTTTACCCCCCCCCCCACTCTTATGAAACCATTCTAACTAAAGTCATCAACAACTTGCTAACTGCCAAAGCCAAATGTCATTACTCTGTCCTTCTCTTCCTGACCCTGTGCTCTGCCTTTGAGCATTCCCTTCTGTCCCAAATTCTCTCACTTCTTGGCATCATAGACTTGATCCTCTCCTGGATCTCCTCATACCTCATAGACTGGACATTTATCAAATCAGATGTCAGTTTTGTTGTCTAAAAAAGTTGCAAATAATGACAGCGAATTTTTTTATGACATTTGGTTAAAGTTGTGACATTTCATGATCATCACTAGTGTTGAGCGAGCATGCTCGGCCGAATACGATATTCGGCCGAGCATGGCGGCGCTCAGGACCACGCGGTGTTTGTGCTTGAGCGCCATGCTCGAGTCCCCTCCCCGCACGTTTCTTGGCTGCTATGCAGCCAATCAGCATGCGAGGAGGTACTGGCATCACTGTAATGCCGTAGCCATGTTGGCTACTGGCATTACAGTGATTGGCTGGCCGGGAACACGTCATCGGGTGCTATATAGCACCCGGTGACATGTGACCCGGCTCAGACCGAGTCAGGGAGAGCTGCTGCAAGGAGGGACAGATAGTGTAGGGATAGAAATTGGCTAGGCAGGGCTAGTTTTTTGTTGAAAAGACCCAAAAGCCCTTTTAAGGGCTATTATATCTGGCTGCAATATATTATTTTTGGGGGGGTCAAAAATTGCGCAAGGTTGCCTGACCTAAACACCACCTGCACAGCTTCTGCATTATAATGTTTCTGTATCCTATATACCTGACATTGCTATTTTTTCTGCCGCTAATCAAGGCGACATTACCTGCATTGCGTCTGCTGTATAACATTTGCGCAAGGAGGGACAGATAGTATAGGGATAGGATTTGACTAGGCAGGGCTAGTTGTTCTGTTTAAAAGACCCAAAAGTCCTTTTAAGGAATGTTGTTATATCTGGCTGCAATATTTTTATTTCTTTTGGGGCAAAAATAATGCAAGTTTGCCTGACCTTAACACCACCTGCACAGCGTGTGCATTGTAACATTTCTGTATCCTATATACCTGACATCCAGTGTTATTTTTACTGCCCTAATCAAGGCGACATTACCTGTGTTGTGTGTGCATTATAACGTTTCTGTGTCCTATATACCTGACATCCGGTGTCAAAAAATGCAATGGATGTCAGGTATTTAGGATAAACAAACATTGTACCACACATGCAGCACAGGTAATGTCGCCTTGATTAGCGGCAGAAAAAAATGCAATGGATGTCAGGTATTTAGGATAAACAAACATTGTACTGCACACGCTACGCAGCTGGTGTTAAGATTAGGCAAACTTGCACTAATTTTGCACCCCCAAGAATAAAAATATTGCAGCCAGATATAACAATAGTCCTTAAAAATATATTTGGGTCTTTTAAACAGAACAACTAGCCCTGCCTACCTAATTTCTAGCCCTACACTATCAGTGCCTCCTTGCGCAAACGTTATACTGCACATGCAGCACAGGTAATGTGACATTACCTGAGCTGCGTCTGCTGCATAACGTTTGCGCATTCTAAATATTTCTGCCATTCGGTGAAATTTTTCTGCTCATACACTTAAAAAAAATCTGCGCACCAGAACTTTTGACAAACTTGCATACATACCATTTACTATGCGCAAGGCGAGCAGTAAGGGACAGGGAAGTGGGCGTGCTGCTGATGGTGCACGCAGAGGCCATGGGTCTGGGCGCGGTGAAACTGTATATACTGGCAGAGCACAAGAAACAACATGTCAGGAGGAGGACCATAGTGAGGTTAATTTTTTAGGTTAAAAAATTAGGGGTGAGGGCCTGCTGGTGAACCTCCTAAATATTTAAAGGCGAGGGCAGCGTAATAAGCAGTTTGATATGATGGAGGAGGAAGAGGACGAGAAGAGGAAGGGGTGCATGTAAATACAGTGTATTCAATACACCATTCAATACACCCTTAAAGCCACATTTAAAGTTCCTTTATGTTAAGCCGCTTTCCTCTGGTGGGGTAGCGAAGTCAGGGGCAATCCAGGCCTTGTTCATTCTGATAAGCGTCAACCTAGGCCGCTCATCAGGGTGAGGGTGCTGGCGGGGTGTCATGAAACTGTCCCAGGCCTTGGAGAGTGCCGCCCTGCCTCTGTTAGAACTGCTGTGTGTTCCCCTCATCTCCCCTCCTCGTGTGCCCAAGGAACTACGTACTCTGCCGCCAGCGTTGTCAGCTGGAAATTTTTGGAGCAATTTTTCTACAAGGGATTTCTGGTATTGCACCATTTTGCTAGTCCTCTCCACCAGAGGAATAAGAGATGAGAAGTTCTCTTTGTAGCGGGGGTCGAGAAGGGTGAACCATCAGTAATTGGTGTTGGTTAAAATGCATATAACGCGAGGGTCACGGGAAAGGCAGCAGACTCTCAATCTCCTTGTCCTCTTTCTTCTCTTCGGCCCATCCACGCCAAAGAGATGGAGTAAACCTGCTATGGGGGCAACCGTTTCCTGCTCCTCCTCCTCCAATTCGGGCTAATAAGACTAACCAAGGGTGGTCTGGCTATCACCCTGTGTAGTGTCTTCCCCCATTACCACCTCTTCCACATGCAAAGCGTCCGCCTTTATTATGAACAGTGATCATTTTAGTAGACACAGAAGTGGGATGGTTACACTGATAATAGCATTATCGCCGCTCACCATCTGTGTAGATTCATCAAAGTTGCGTAAAACCTCACAGAAGTCAGACATCAATGCCCACTCGTCGCTTGTGTAGAGCATAAGCTGACTGGAAAGGCGCTGACCGTGTTGCAGCTGGTATTCAACTACTGGTCTCTGCTGCTCACAAAGCCTGCCCAACATGTGGAAGGTGGAGTTCCAGCGCGTGCTCAGGTCGCATAGCAGTCAGTGAGCTGGCAAGTGTAAGCACTGCTGCAGCATTGCCAGACCGGCGGAAGCTGTAGGTGACTTTCGGAAATGGGCACACAGGCGGCGCACCTTCACCAGCAGCTCAGGCAAATTGGGGCAGGTTTTGAGAAACCGCTGAACCATTAAGTTGAAGCAGTTGTTTGGCCTGATGGAGACTCCTGTTCGTCCTTCCTGTTGGAGGAACAGGTAGACTCATTCCTGTCATTAGTTCCAGGGTCCTATAGGGACAGTTTGGTTTAGGTTCCTGTGTATGAACTCGCCTACATTTGAGGCCTGTTCATACTGGTTGTCAGTCAGGATTAGAGTCAGGGTTTCCTTTAGGAGGTGTCCATCTTCCTTCCTTAGTTTCCAGGCCTAATCTCCTTTCCCTCCTACACTCTGTGTGGTTTTCCCCCCACACCGGAGCGTGACAGTATGTGTGTGAGCTTGCCGAGCTCCAAAGCCGCCACCAAGTTGCGGCCGTTATCAGACACAACCACGCCTGGTTGTAGGTTGAGTGGTGAGAGCCACAGCTCTACGGTGGTGTGCTGTTTGTTACCTAAGCAAATAAGTTTCAGCACAGCCTGTTGCCGCTTCCCCACTGCAGTGCTACACTTCTTCCAGCTACTGACCAACGTCTGACTGGTGCTGCAAGATGAGAATTCTGAGGTGGAAGTGGAGGAGGAGAAGGAGGGGTTGCAGCCGCTAATGTAGATGGTGGCCAAAATCCTGATGGAAGTAGGGCCCGCAATCCTTGGTGTCGGTAGCATCTGTGCCATCCCAGTATATGACTCGCTCCTAGCCTCCACCACAACGTTCACCCAGTGTGCCGTCAGGGAAATGTAGCGTCCCTGGCCAAAAGCACTTGTCCATGTGTCAGTTGTTAAGTGGATCTTCCCAGTAACTGCGTTGGTCAGGGCACGGGTTATGTTACGGGACACATGCTGCTGTAAGGCGGTGACAGCACACTGGCAAAAATAGTGGCGGCTAGGTACTGAGTAATGAGGGACAGCCGCCATGAGACTGCAAAAAGCCTCAGTGTCCACAAGCCTAAACGGCAACATTTCCAGGGCCAGCAATTTGTAAAGGAGTGCATTTTGTGCTATGGCTTGTGGGTGGGTGGCTGGGTATTTGCGCTTTCGTTCAAAGGCCTGGGGTATGGACATCTGTACACTACACTAGGACACAGAAGTGGATGTGATCGCTGATGGTGCTTGCGAAGGTCCAGGTGCAGGGTGGGAGGCATCTGGGCCTGCGTCTTGGACAGGGGATTGGCTAGCACGTAACACAGGGGAAGAGGAGGTAGTGTTCATGCCCTTGCTCATTTTGGTATGGCACAGGTTGCAAATGACAGTTCTTTTATCGTCAGCACTTTCCTCATAAAAGCGCCAGACTGCGGAACACCTACCACTTGGCAAGGGAGATTGCCGTAAGGGGGGGCTCCAGGGAACAGTTGTGGGCCTGTTTGGCGTGGCCTGCCTTCTTCCTTTTGCCACTCCACTGCCTTTTTCAGCCTGTTGCGGTGCTGCAGATCCCTCCCCCTCTGTACTGCTGTCCTCGCTCGGCTTGTCGCCTTCCCAGGTTGGGCCAGTGATTTCATCGTCCACCACCTCCTCTTCAACTTCTTCACTCTGGTCCTCCTCCTGACATGTTGACCTTGAGTGCTGCTGACACTCAAAAACGTTATGGGCGAGTGCCTGCTGCTTATCTGACCGTCTAAAACATTAGGGGCGAGTGCCTGCTGCTGATTTGACCTTCAAAAACATTAGGGGCGAGTGCCTGCTGCTGATCTGACCGTGTAAAATATTAGGGGTGAGGGCCTGTAACTACTAGCACTTTGTATACAAGTAAATATATCCTATAAGTAGTAAATATGTTTCCTAACAATATTTCCTCTAAAATCGATGCTATATTTGGTTTTGGGGGGGTATTCTTGTCATTCTGTAAATAAAAGTGGCGTAATACACGGACAACATCGTTCCCAGCAGCGGCTTTGGAGTCCATGATGCATCCAGACATCCTCCCCATGCTCTTCCCAAACCCTTTCAGTGGTGTTTCCACCATTTTCTCACCTTTCCCTATGAACCAGACACCCTCCCCTCTTCAGAGCAGGGGGTGCCTGGTTTAGTGCTCCGGTTCTCCCATTGACTTCCATTATGCTCGGGTGCTTGGTCGAGCACTCGAGCACCGCCTAGTGTTCGACCCGAGCACTACGGTGCTCGATCAACACTAATCATCACCACTTTTCACAGTTGTCTATGTTTAAGGGCTAAAAGCTATATTAGATCTGGATTATGGCTCATTTACTATGTGAGACTAAAGGTGTAAACCACATTGCACTCACTTCAAAATATTATTAAGCTGCACCATTTCATACATTTCTCATAAATCTCAAATGATAAATGACCGCCTTAGTGTCTCCCACTCACACACCACCTTCTTGTCTTGCCACGTCTCTGTTGGTGTCCCTCAAGGCTCTAACCTAGAACCCTTGCTCTTATCAATCTGCCTGGGAGTCCCATGGTTTTCAGTATCACTTCTATGCTGACAACATGCAAATTTACCTCTCTGGTCCATTTCTCACCTCTTTACTATCCAAAATCCCACTTCTATATCCCCATCTTTTCTTCTCTGGCTTTCTAAAACTTAACATGGAGAAAACAGAATTTATTATATTTCCCCCATCTCACTGAGCCCCACCAACAGACCTATCTATTAAACTAAATGGCTGCATGCTTTCCTTTGTCACACAAATCCACTGCCTTAGGGTAACCTATGATTCTACTCTTTTCTTCACACCACATCCAAATCCTTTCCACCTCCAACTCAAAAATATCTCTTGGATCTGCACATTCCTCGACCAGGAGTCTGCAAAGATGTTTGTACTGTACATGACCTGATCTCCTGCCTAGACTACTGCAACATCCTCCTCTGTGGCCTCCCACATAGCACTCTTGCATCCCTAAATTATCTTTTTCATAGTTATTGTACTTATTTTATGTATGTACACTCCTTTTCCATATGTACATAGACATGGAATAAATGCCACTGTGATTGGTTGCCATGGTGAAAGACAGTTTTCCTTTTAGGCAGTTTTCATAAATCTAATAGGGCAGATTTATTACAACTGTCCGTATGCCAGAAACTGGTATGAGCAGGTGTAAATTTCAGCTGTAATTTAAGCCTTTTTCTCATGTACATTATAGTAAATATGTCCAGTTTCGGGAGACTGTGTCCCTTCCAATAAGTCCTTTTTCCGGAAAAAGGAAAAAGTCACTAATTAATTGTGGAGTAAAACCTTCAGGGGTGGACTAAGAATTTAAAGTGGGCCCTGGAAAAAAACCCCTAAAACTTGCAAATCCAAACTGACAGAAGGCAGGGCCAAGAGAAGTAGCCGGGGGCCAGCAATACCTTAGTGCAGCAAAAGAACTAAATACCACAGTGTAGCACAATATACTGTCCCAGCAGAACCAAATACCACAGTGCAGCACAATATACTGCCCCAGCAGAACCAAATACCACAGTGCAGCACAATATACTGTCCCAGCAGAACCAAATATCACACTGTAGCACAATATACTGCCTCAGCAGAACCAAATACCACAGTGCAGCACAATATACTGCCCCAGCAGAACCAAATACCACAGTGCAGCACAATATACTGTCCCAGCAGAACCAAATATCACACTGTAGCACAATATACTGCCTCAGCAGAACCAAATACCACAGTGCAGTACAATATACTGCATTCCTCCCAACTTTGTAAATGGAGAAAGAGGGACAAATTGTGCGGCGCGCAAAGTGCGCTGCTGCAAATTTTTTCGCTGCTAGGCCACGCCTCTAACTCCGCCCAAAACATAAATATACACCTAATCCGATCCAGCCCCCTTACTGTCCCACATAGTAATTATTCCCCAGTTATGTGCCCCCGTAATATGCCCAGTTATGTGCCCCCAGTAATGACCAGCTGTGCCCCCCAGTCATATGCCCAGCTGTGTCCCCAGTAATATGCCCAGCTATGTGCCCCCTATAATATGCTCACATTGTGCTCCCCAGTTTATGTTGTGCCCCCAGTAATATGCCCATATTGTGCTCCCCAGTTTATGTTGTGCCCCCAGTAATATGCCCATATTGTGCTCCCCAGTAATGCTGTGCCCCCAGTAATATGCCCATACTGTGCTCCCCAGTAATGCTGTGCCCCCCAGTAATATGCCCATGCTGTGCCACTCTCAGAAAATTGAAAAAATAAAAAACCATATACATACCTTCTTCCTAGCAGCATCACCAGCAGGACATCTTCTTCTTTAGTCTGGAGGGGGCGAAGCCAAGGCTTACTGACGGCCGGCCCAGCCCCCCGCCCAGACCAAAGGTGTGGAGAGCGGTAATCCGGGACAGTCCCACTGGATCCGGGACAGTTGAGAGGTATGATACTGCCTCAGCAGAACTAAATACCACTAAGTGCAACACAAAATATCACTAAGTGCAACACAAAATACTGCTACCCTTCCTTGAATTCAGGATGGTTTCTGTGGCCGCCAGCCAAGTCCATATGTAGCCAGGTGCTTCTAGCATTAATTAGGTTATGTACCCGGCTGGAGGCCATCAAGAGGGTTTGGATGGCCCTATGAGCATCGGCACACCAGAAAATTTCCTTGTAGGGTCTGTGGCCATTCAGCCCCTGAAAACCTTTGATAACTGGTGTCAAGGTGTCAATAAGCTTAAGTGATGATTTCATATCTGCACGTGCTAAGAGCAACATGTTCTCCAGAATGATGGAATCTATGACGGCCTGCTTACTAATCAGCGAACGTGCCAGTAACATAACACATAGTGACATAGCGCCATACGACTGTTTTCCTGTTACATAAATAATCCATCAAGTCTGAATTAGGTAACTCAGGAAATGCCAAGCATTTCATTAAGAGGCCTAATGATTTCTTGATGCATTATGTCCAGGATTTCATTTGCAGGCAGTTTTTATTCCTTATATCATTAGTAACTTTAATTTGCCTACAGTAAATAAATCAAGGACCACATCAGGATGCCATGTTATATCATCCGCCATTGCTGGATGGATACCAGATGGAGTACATTGTGTCTACCTGAAATGCAATTCTGCATACACAATCAAAGAATGAAAGACACAGTTATCATCATCATCAACCTACAGTATGTAAGACAATATCAAACAACACAACGTAACTATTAATATATATACCAATACACTGTATACTCATTGAGGCATATTAATAGGGGATGACGCAGCGTTTGCAAAACAAAACTAGACAATCCCTTCACTCCTATATCTGATGCCCTAGGACACGTCTTGCCAGTACACCCCTGAATGGTACCTCACTGTACAACAACATCGAGTGACATAGCATTATATGGCTCTCTAATAACAACCATAGCTAAGGACTTTGAGTAATGATACTCATCTATACAACTACATGGATACACACGCATGTACACATAAAACACATACACACGTATGTACGTGCACACACATACACCGTAATACAGCTCAATTCAACATTTGGGCTTCATTATTTCTGCCTGTGATCTGTAAATAGACATAATACATGATGTCAGCATAAGGGCTCATGCACATGACCGTATGTATTCTGTGGTCCGCAAAAAAACACGGATGACGTCCGTGTGTATTCCGTATTTTGCGGAATGGAATATCTGGCCCCTAGTAGAACAGCACTATCCTTGTCCATAATGCGGACAATAATAGGACACGTTCTATTTTTTTGCAGAACGGACATACGGAAACGGAATGAACAAGGAGTAACTTGTTATTTTTGAGGATCCATTATAATGAATGGTTCCGTCTACTGTCCGAAAAAAAAAAAAAAAACGGAAAGAAAATACGTTTGTGTGCATGAGCCCTTAGTACATCTAAAGGACTCGGCCCTACTAAAAGTACATATTATATACAACGTATATCGAAAACTGAGCCTTTTCTTACCCGTCTGTAAAATTAGGCCTAATGATGCTCCTGGTAAACCCATATAGATCCCTTCTTCTATACCGCTATCACAGCATGATCAATGATATAAACATAAAGCAATGCAAGAAACCCTCACTTACAACAACATAATACAGCCACCTAAGAGATTAGTCTGGAGCTGCTCAGTGAGCGAGCATGACACTGCCTTCCTATAATACGTATGTGAACAGATGCAGTATATTTTGCCATGTGCTGTTTTACGGAGGGTGCTGGCCTTTGCTTCTTCCAAAAAAATAAACCAACCCCTACAGCACCCTCTCTCCAATAGACATATTTTGAGGAAATGTATAGCCAGCTTACCTTAGCTACAAGCAGAGGAAAGGCAGAGCTCTTCTGTATGTACGCCTGTCTCTGAGGCTGGTACTGAGGACTCTGTGTTCACAGAGAGGGGGTTGGGAGGAGTAGGCAGAGCTCTCTTCCATATGGGGAGGGAAGGATTGTGCTGCGTGTGTTCTAAAATGGATCTAACATCCGTCTGAATACAAGTGAGAGGGATTAAAGGCCATGCATTATTCATCCTGTGGTTAAGGGGAAGCTGACAGGTTAATTTGTAAGGGACGTAGTCATCTGACTTATCCTCACCAAGACTTCCACCTTCTGCCTCATGTTTTCCACTGGCAAAAATATCTCCTCCTTTCTTGTTTTGAAAGCTGGAAACAGAATGTTACATTTTGCATCATAAGGACTGGTGAATTTAATTGTATTCTATTCTTTTATATTATTTTGAAGATGTTTTGAAGGTCGGTCTAAGCACATAGAGGCTCGCTTATTAAGACCGGCGTTGGAAACATCGCCCCTCAAAAAATGAGCCATCACACAGCTCTGTAGAAATAACTATAAAAAAGTTATGCGGGTTAGAATATGACGATGGAAAGAAAAAATACATTTATTTATGTTTTTATTTGTATTTTGTTCAATATATATAAAAAAAGAAACAATATAATTGTGGTATTGTTGTAATTAGTGTTGAGCGAACATCTGTTTTCAAGTTCGGAGTACAAGGTTCAGATTATCTAAGAATTACGTTATGGATTTCGTTACCACGGACCATAACTTATGCTCCGTGGTATCGGAATCCATAACGGGATTCTTAGATAACCCGAACCTTGTATGCCGAACTTGAAAACAGAAGTTAGTTCAACACTAGTTCGGATCGTACTGACCCAGAGAATGACGGTAACAGGTCAGTTTTGCTGCACAGGGAAGACCATAAAAAACAAAACCCATAAGGGCCCTTGCACATGACCGTATGCCCTCTGAGACATACGGTCCGTGAGCGGGCCATATGTCCCGGCGTGGCATTGATTGTGCGCACTGGAGAGCACAGCATCATAGATTACAATGATGCTGTGTAAATCGGGCCGCCCACAGGACTATTGTCCTGCAGTCACAAGATCATATGAGTGCAGGCCTTAACTGCGTTTTTTTCTGAATACCAGCCCATTTAGAATTTTTTTCCAGCTTCCCTCTATAATGTATGCAATATTGAATAGTGCCAATAGAAAGTACGACTTGTCCTACAAAAAAAAAAAGCCTCATATGGCCATGTGAATAGAAAAATAAAAAAAGAAAAAGTTATGGATCTGGGAAGACAGGGAGTAAAAAATGGAAATGCAAAAATGGAAAGGGTTAAATGCCCAATTACACTGCCAGATAATTGCTATGAACGCTCATTAGCGATGATCTGGCAGTGTAATACTTCCGCCAACATGTTTTAAAGAAATCGTTTGCCGGCCACAGATTGTGCCATGTAATCCGCACTCTGCTGCCCAATTAATCAGTATGAGGACAAACGATGACTAGTGTTGAACAAACTTGTGTTTTAGGTTCGGCGTCCAAAGTTCGAGTTCGGGTTATCAAAGAATCCGGTTATGGATTCCGCTACCACGAACCATAACGGAATTCTTCAATAACCCGAACCTTCGACGCCGACCTTAAAACACCAGTTCGCTCAACACTAGCGATGACATTGGTGATCGCTCCTCCTTATACTGAGGAGGAGATCGCTTCATGTAATATCAGCGGTCTCCTCCACTAGCATTTACTTCCTGACAATCACCTGCTACATTGTAACAGTAGTCTGTTGATTATTTGCAGCAATCATTATAAATTCATAACTTATCAGGAGACAGTAAATGGAGTCAGGTTTCCATAAACCTTTCATTATTCATGTGGGTGGTTAGAGGGGTTGGCTTAATTTCAAGATAAGTCTTTATCAACCAACGCTTACAGCATTTCCACTTCACTTCTGAGGAATAATTAAAATCAAAGCATAACCTTTATACACGGCATTCAATGAACTTCGCACTTAGCTAGAGCTCTCCTCCCAAGCGTTGGCCTAAGCGTACACTTACTTCTTACGACTCTCGCTTGTATCTAAGACCTAAGACTTTCTACACCACCAAATGTAATATCATACATATGCCACTATTTCCAAATGTAAGTTGCACAGGTGCAGCTAGGGGTTCTGCAAAGGGGGACAAAATACACATGAGTGGGCCCTAATCCCTGGTAATGCCACTACTAATGCCAGTACCACTAAATTGTGGCTGAATAACATTATCATACTATTGCTGATCAAATCATATTACAAGACGACCAATATTACCACCGTAGAGTGACCATATGGTGGTGACATAGCTTCTATAGGGGTGGCATATAACTTTTGGGCCACTATAGAAGGGGAATTAAAATTACTAGGCATTTACAGGGAGTATTAGGAGCAATATAAGGAGCATTATAACTTCCGGGGCCAATATAGAGAGTACTATAACTACAGGGAGAACTATAGGGGCTACTAGCACTAGAGGACACATTATAATTTTGAGGGCACTAAAGGAGAGTTATAGGGGGCATGATAACTAATGGAACCGCTATAGTGGCATTTTAACTACTAGGGACACTATAGTGGACATGATAAATACTGGGACCATTATAGTACTATTATAACTACTGGGGGAACTATAGGGGACATAATTACTACTGGGAGTACCATGTAGGGCTTTATCACTACTTGGTATAGGATGCATGGGTATTTTACTACTGGAGCATTATGGGAGTGGGGGCTGCATCACTACTGGGACCACTATGATAGGCTTTATTACTACTTGGGGCACTATGAGGGACTTTTTTACTACTGGGAGCATTATGGGGAACTTTACTGTGGGCATTATCACTAGTATTTACGAATGCGTGTATGTTGTATATATTGTGTATAATTATGTATGGGTGTGTAGGGTATGTATAGTGTATTTATGTATGTGAATGTACTAGTGTATATATGGTGAATTTATGTGTTTGTGTGGTATGTTGTATTTATGTATGTGTATGTATTGTAAATGTGGTTAATTTTTGTATGTGTATGTAGTGTATATATGGTGTATTTATTATGGTGTATTTATGTATGTGTGTGTGGTGTATATATAGTGTATTTATGTATGTGTGTGTGGTGTATATATAGTGTATTTATGTATGTGTGTGGTGTATAAACCGACATCAGTATGGGGAAGAAAGGTGATTTGAAGTGCCTTTGAACGTGGCATGGTTGTTGGTGCAGAAAGGGCTGGTCTGAGTATTTCAGAAACTGCTGATCTACTGGGATTTTCACGCACAACCATCTCTAGGGTTTACAGACAATGGTCCGAAAAAGAAAAAAACATCCAGTGAGCGGCAGTTCTGTGGGCGGAAATGCCTTATTGATGCCAGAGGTCAGAGGAGAATGGGCAGACTGGTTCGAGCTGATAGAAAGGCAACAGTGACTCAAATTGCCACCCGTTACACAAGGTAGGCAGAAGAGCATCTCTGAACGCACAGTACGTCGAACTTTGAGGCAGATGGTCTACAGCAGCAGAAGACCACACCGGGTGCCACTCCTTTCAGCTAAGAACAGGAAACTGAGGCTACAATTTGCACAAGCTCATCGAAATTGGACAGTAGAAGATTGGAAAAACGTTGCCTGGTCTGATGAGTCTCGATTTCTGCTGCGACATTCGGATGGTAGGGTCAGAATTTGGCGTCACAACATGAAAGCATGGATCCATCCTGCCTTGTATCAAACGGTTCAAGCTGGTGGTGGTGGTGTCCATGGTGTGGGGAATATTTCTTGGCACTCTTTGGGCCCCCTTGGTACCAAATTGAGCATCGCTGCAACGCCACAGCCTACCTGAGTATTGTTGCTGACCATGTCCATGCCCTTTATGACCACAATGTACCCAACATCTGATGGCTACTTTCAGCAGGATAATGCGCCATGTATAAAGCTGGAATCATCTCAGACTGGTTTCTTGAACATGACAATGAGTTCACTGTACTCAAATGGCCTCCACAGTCACCAGATCTCAATCCAATAGAGCATATTTTGGGATGTGGTGGAACGGGAGAATTCGCATCATGGATGTGCAGCCGACAATCTGCGGCAAACTGTGTGATGCATCATGTCAATATGGACCAAAATCTCTGAGGAATGCTTCCAGCACCTTGTTGAATCTATGCCACGAAGAATTGAGGCAGTTCTGAAAGGCAAAAGGGGGGTCCAACCCGTTACTAGCATGGTGTATAATAAAGTGGCCGGTGATGTATAGTGTATTTATGTATGTGTGTGTGGTGTATATATAGTGTATTTATGTATGTGTGTGTGGTGTATATATAGTGTATTTATGTATGTGTGTGGTGTATATATAGTGTATTTATGTATGTGTGGTGTGTATATATAGCGATTATGTATGTGTGTGTGGTGGTATATATAGTGTATTTATGTATGTGTGTGTGGTGTATATATATAGTGTATTTATGTATGTGTGTGTGGTGTATGTGTGTGTGGTGTATATATAGTGTATTTATGTATGTGTGTGTGGTGTATATATATTGTATTTATGTATGTGTGTGTGGTGTATATATAGTGTATTTATATGTGTGTGTGTGTGTATATATATGTATTTATGTATGTGTGTGTGTGTATATATATAGTGTATTTATGTATGTGTGTGTGGTGTATATATAGTGTATTTATGTATGTGTGTGTGGTGTATATATAGTGTATTTATGTATGTGTGTGTGGTGTATATATAGTGTATTTATGTATGTGTGTGTGTATATATATGTATTTATGTATGTGTGTGGTGGTGTATATATGTGTATTATGTATGTGTGTGTGGTGTATATATAGTGTATTTATGTATGTGTGTGTGGTGTATATGTGTATTTATGTATGTGTGTGTGTGTATATATGTGTATTTATGTATGTGTGTGGTGTATATATAGTGTATTTATGTATGTGTGTGTGGTGTGTATATATAGTGTATTTATGTATGTGTGTGTGGTGTATATATAGTGTATTTATGTATGTGTGTGTGGTATATATAGTGTATTATGTATGTGTGTGTGTGTATATATATATGTATGTGTGTGTGTGTGTGTATATATATATGTATTTATGTATGTGTGTGTGGTGTATATATAGTGTATTTATGTATGTGTGTGTGGTGTATATATAGTGTATTTATGTATGTGTGTGTGTGTGTGTATATATAGTGTGTGTATTTATGTATGTGTGTATGGTGTGTATATATAGTGTATTTATGTATGTGTGTGTGGTGTATATATAGTGTATTTATGTATGTGTGTGTGTGGTATATATATAGTGTATTTATGTATGTGTGTGTGGTGTATATATGGTGTATTTATGTATGTGTGTATGGTGTGTATATATAGTGTATTTATGTATGTGTGTGTGTATATATGTGTATTTATGTATGTGTGTGTGTGTATATATAGTGTATTTATGTATGTGTGTGTGGTGTATATATAGTGTATTTATGTATGTGTGTGTGGTGTATATATAGTGTATTTATGTATGTGTGTGTGGTGTATATATAGTGTATTTATGTATGTGTGTTGGTGTATATATGGTGTATTTATGTATGTGTGTATGGTGTGTATATATAGTGTATTTATGTATGTGTGTGTATATATAGTGTATTTATGTATGTGTGTGTGGTGTATATATAGTGTATTTATGTATGTGTGTGGTGTATATATAGTGTATTTATGTATGTGTGTGTGGTGTATATATAGTGTATTTATGTATGTGTGTGTGGTGTATATATAGTGTATTTATGTATGTGTGTGTGGTGTATATATAGTGTATTTATGTATGTGTGGTGGTGTATATATAGTGTATTTATGTATGTGTGTGTGGGTGTATATATAGTGTATTTATGTATGTGTGTGGTGTATATATAGTGTATTTATGTATGTGTGGTGTGTATATATAGTGTATTTATGTATGTGTGTGTGGTGTATATATGGTGTATTTATGTATGTGTGTGGTGTATATATAGTGTATTTATGTATGTGTGTGGTGTATATATAGTGTATTTATGTATGTGTGTGTGGTGTATATATAGTGTATTTATGTATGTGTGTGTGGTGTATATATAGTGTATTTATGTATGTGTGTGTGGTGTATATATAGTGTATTTATGTATGTGTGTGTGGTGTATATATAGTGTATTTATGTATGTGTGTGTGTGTATATATAGTGTATTTATGTATGTGTGTGTGGTGTATATATAGTGTATTTATGTATGTGTGTGGTGTATATATAGTGTATTATGTATGTGTGTGTGTATATATAGTGTATTTATGTATGTGTGTGGTGTATATATAGTGTATTTATGTATGTGTGTGTGGTGTATATACAGTGTATTTATGTATGTGTGTGTGGTGTATATATAGGTGTATTTATGTATGTGTGGTGGTGTATATTATGGTGTATTTATGTATGGTGTGTGGTGTATATACAGTGTATTTATGTATGTGTGTGTGGTGTATATATAGTGTATTTATGTATGTGTGTGTGGTGTATATATGGTGTATTATGTATGTGTGGGTGGTGTATATATGGTGTATTTATGTATGTGTGTGGTGTATATATAGTGTATTTATGTATGTGTGTGTGGTGTATATATAGTGTATTTATGTATGTGTGTGTGGTGTATATACAGTGTATTTATGTATGTGTGTGTGGTGTATATACAGTGTATTTATGTATGTGTGTGTGGTGTATATATAGTGTATTTATGTATGTGTGTGTGGTGTATATATGGTGTATTTATGTATGTGTGTGTGGTGTGTGTATATATAGTGTATTTATGTATGTGTGTGTGGTGTATATATGGTGTATTTATGTATGTATGTGTGTGTGGTGTATATATATAGTGTATTTATGTATGTGTGTGGTGTGTATATATAGTGTATTTATGTATGTGTGTGTGGTGTATATATGGTGTATTTATGTATGTGTGTGTGGTGTATATACAGTGTATTTATGTATGTGTGTGCGGTGTATATATAGTTTATTTATGTATGTGTGTGTGGTGTATATATAGTGTATTTATGTATGTGTGGGTGGTGTATATATGGTGTATTTATGTATGTGTGGGTGGTGTATATATGGTGTATTTATGTATGTGTGGGTGGTGTATATATGGTGTATTTATGTATGTGTGTGTGGTGTATATATATAGTGTATTTATGTATGTGTGTGTGGTGTATATATATAGTGTATTTATGTATGTGTGGGTGGTGTATATATGGTGTATTTATGTATGTGTGGGTGGTGTATATATGGTGTATTTATGTATGTGTGTGGTGTATATATAGTGTATTTATGTATGTGTGTGGTGTGTATATATAGTGTATTTATGTATGTGTGTGTGGTGTATATATAGTGTATTTATGTATGTGTGTGTGGTGTATATATAGTGTATTTATGTATGTGTGTGGGTGTATATATAGTGTATTTATGTATGTGTGTGTGTATATATAGTGTATTTATGTATGTGTGTGGTGGTATATATAGTGTATTTATGTATGTGTGTGTGGTGTATATACAGTGTATTTATGTATGTGTGTGTGGTGTATATATAGTGTATTTATGTGTATGTGTGTGTGTGGTGTATATACAGTGTATTTATGTATGTGTGTGTGGTGTATATATAGTGTATAGTATGTTGTTGTTATGTATAGTGTATTTATGTGTGGTGGTGTATATATGGTGTTTATGTATGTGTGTGTGGTGTATATACAGTGTATTTATGTATGTGTGTGTGTGTATATATAGTGTATTTATGTATGTGTGTGTGGTGTATATATGGTGTATTTATGTATGTGTGTGTGGTGTATATATAGTGTATTTATGTATGTGTGTGTGGTGTATATATAGTGTATTTATGTATGTGTGTGTGGTGTATATATGGTGTATTTATGTATGTGTGTGTGGTGTGTATATATAGTGTATTTATGTATGTGTGTGTGTATGTGGTGTATATATGTATGTGTGTATATATATGTTATGTATGTGTGTGTGGTGTATATATATTTATGTATGTGTGTGTGGTGTATATATAGTGTATTTGTGTGTATGTGGTGTATATATATAGTGTATTTATGTATGTGTGTGTGGTGTGTATATATATGGTGTATTTATGTATGTGTGTGTGGTGTATATATAGTGTATTTATGTATGTGTGTGTGGTGTATATATATAGTTTATTTATGTATGTGTGTGTGGTGTATATATAGTGTATTTATGTATGTGTGGTGTGGTGTATATGGTGTATTATGTATGTGTGGGTGGTATATATGGTGTATTTATGTATGTGTGGGTGGTGTATATATGGTGTATTTATGTATGTGTGGGTGGTGTATATATAGTGTATTTATGTATGTGTGTGTGGTGTATATATATAGTGTATTTATGTATGTGTGGGTGGTGTATATATGGTGTATTTATGTATGTGTGGGTGGTGTATATATGGTGTATTTATGTATGTGTGGGTGGTGTATATATGGTGTATTTATGTATGTGTGTGTGGTGTATATATATAGTGTATTTATGTATGTGTGTGTGGTGTATATATGGTGTATTTATGTATGTGTGTGGTGTATATATATAGTGTATTTATGTATGTGTGTGTGGTGTATATATGGTGTATTTATGTATGTGTGTGTGGTGTATATACAGTGTATTTATGTATGTGTGTGGTGTATATAGTGTATTTATGTATGTGTGTGTGGTGTATATAGTGTATTTATGTATGTGTGTGGTGTATATATAGTGTATTTATGTATGTGTGTGGTGTATATACAGTATGTGTGTGATCAGTTCTGTAAATAAATATAAAGTAACCACGGCACTCAGGAATAAGTGTACATGAAGTTTCTTTTATTTATCCATCTAGCATCTTATATATCACCGGCCAATGTTCCGGTCCAATTCCTGGACCTTGATCACAGCCTGGTAGAAAGGAGAGTTGCATTCATCTTATGATGCAAGTGCTGCTGGAGGATGTGCTTGGCTTCTGTATACATGCATCATGATGCTGCACATCTGCCATTCCCCATTGAGTAGGGAATCTGTTGTTAAGCCCTGCTTATACCTGACGTATTTTCCAAAAAAAGGGTTGCACAATTGTTCTGTCTTTTCCTAGACCACCATTATGACTTCTTCCAGCCATGACTTCTGCAGAGTATGTAATAGATACATCTTTAACTTCTCATTTTTCCAACATCCTCCCTACCATTCCCCATCGAATACAAACTCCCATTCTGTTGATATCCCCAATTCTGTGCCTTTTGCTGCCCCAATTGCCCTTATTACTGTTCCCGATTTGTGGCCCAATGCCCCCAAATATTGTACTTCATAATTGCATCATAAATAGTGCCACATAGACAGAACTCCTAAAAACAGTAGTGGCTAATAATACCAGATACACAGTATCCCATATAGTGCTCCAGATGATTATAGCTGTTGGGTATCTTACGCGTATGGTTGATCTTACAATGAGAAACTGGAAGAGCTGAGGTTGTTCATCTATGAAGGAAGACACATTACAGGTAATCGTAATACCTTGTACACAGTGGCATACATAGAGAAGTAAGGGCCCCATAGCAAGGATCAAACCAGGCCCCCCACACAGGACAGAAGGGTTTCTGCCTAATCCCTTCTCAATGACCTTTGGGCCACTTTTCCACTGCCTTATTTGCTAAAAGTTGTTCCTTTAGAGGGCAAAGTCCTGACCAAGTTTTCACCTCCAGTAGAAGAGGAGATAATCCCAACCAAGACTGGGCCCCCTCTTGCCCTGGGCCCCATAGCAGTTCCATGGTCTGCCGCTATGGTAGTTACGCCGCTGCTTGTACACATACGTGTCTTACTGTGCATATGGTCCTGCCTGAGCCGGGCCTTACAAAGCTATGGAATACCCTACTCAAAGAGGTGGCAAAGGAGCTAGACAAAGCACCAGGAGTTATAATTTATTGAGAGTCTGCAGTAAACCAGTGAGCTTCTTTACTGGAGGAATTGAGGAGTACAGGGGAGGCATTGGGCTGGCTTCTCCAGTCTCCTCCCTGGCAGAAGAAGGGTTTGAGGCTGAGAAAAGGCCTGAGCTAGCTGTCCCTCTCTCTTTCTCTCTCTCTCAGAAGGCTGGTACCCTGGTCACAGGTTACATTTTATGTGCCATTAGATATAGCTCTCTCTTTACTATCAATCACTTCTGTTGGGATACAATATGATGCTCTATGTGCCTCTAGCTCAGTTTGTACTGCCAACTACATGACAGCATCCTGTGGGATACAATATGGGGCTCTATGTATACACCCCTTTTGTTCTATGTTGCACTCCATGCTTAACCAGGATCTCATATATACACTCCATTAGATGACATTTAATAGGATGTAGTTTAACTTGGAGCAATATGTTGCTTATGTGCATGAGCGTCTCTCCAAGCAACACTTAGTGACTGAGGGTAACATCACATGCATTTCATCCTCAATCTTGCATCAATTTTTGGGGGGCTACACACAAGGTCACACTAGTACTTACCTGTATGCATTTGGGGCTACCATGTCCGTTCAAGGCACACTGTCCACCGCATTTGATTATGTTCTTCACTTTTCTTAGTCTTCTCTGCTCACGGTTACTTTATTTATATCCAACCATGACTATGTTCACAGATGTGTTGAAACGCCACTTACAATCATGTTAAATGGATGTTTGTTTGCTATCATAGCTAGAGATGTGCCAAGTTTTGAAAAGTTTGATTCAGTAGCTTCACTGAAGTTGGACAAGAAAATTGATTTGTTACAAATCGTTATAAATCAGGTATACTCAGGCCACTCTGCCAAAAAGCAGCGTTTTCAAATCTGCCATAAAAATGGATTTCGGACGGAATTGGAGCAAACGGATGTCAATACAATGATAGCTAACAGAACGGATTAACTATGAATATTGTTGCACTGCACACTTATGTACACAGCGATAAATTAGACCTGCCTGTAAGGGCCCTTGCACACGACCGTATGCGCTCTGAGACACTACTGTCCCGCACTCATAAGATCATATGAGTGCAGGACAATAGTCCCTCAGGCGGCCCGACGTGCACAGCATCATTGTAATCAATGAAGCTATGCGCTCCCGTGCGCACGATCAATGCCGCTCCGGGACATATGGCCCGCTCACAGACCATATGTCTCGGAGTGCATGCGGTCGTGTGCAAGGGCCCTAATACTGATGCACAGTCACTCTACAGCTACCAGAACGGATTAGTTATGACTCTTGGTGCACTGCACAGTCATGTACATGGCTATAAATTGTGGCAGAGTATGTAGTTCAGCAGTCTCCTATGCTCTCCCTACGTTCTCTCTGCACTCCCACTGCACTCTCTCTCTCATATATTTTCCTACATTCTCTGTTAAGAGTTATTAGCAACACTGTCCCTAGAGCATAAGCCTCTTGTCACGTCTCTCCCTAGGCTCAGCTAACAGGAAAATGGCGGCGACCATGTGGGATCAGTGTTATAGGGCTCTGTCTACCTGTGACATCACAGGGGGATGGCTGCCTGCAGATTGGCTGGCTGCACGGCATTATGGATGATCTTGCGTTCCCAGGCTTGTCTCCTCTACACTTACTTTCACTTTGTAGCACGTGCAGTCGCCATTTTAGGAAAACAGATTTGTTACCAAGAAACGCAAGGAAATTGGGAATTGTTTAGAATCAAAGTTTTCTTAAACTTTTGGCCACATTCTGCTTCAGATGCTTCACTTTGCTCAACACTAATTATAGCTATCATGTTTAACACTATACTCTATCATGACTATTAAAATGCAATAAATCAATGACTCATCTATGGTATTGTCACGACCGTAGGCAGCGAAAGGCACTCACATGGTGAGCCCTAACTTGCACCCAACTGGCTATCCCTACCTACTTGCAGAATAATCCTTAAACGGCTGGTCCACAACTACTCGACCGTCCCTATACTAATAAGTAAAAACTGCAGGGACCTGTTCACACTACTGGAACCCAACGAGAATGGTCGTACAGAAATGGGTCAAAAGCATGGAGGTCAATACAGGTACCAAATCACAGGACAGAGAGTGGACAACAATATCCCAGCCAAGGGTCAAACCAGATGGGAAATGGGTTACAAAATCACTAAGCAGAGACAGAGGACCAAGTCAAGTTGAAGTCAAAACCAAATAGTAGCAATCCAGTAACACACAATAGCAACCACAGCCAGTGTCGGACTGGGGTGCCTAGGGCCCACCAGTAAAATTTATTTTGGGGCCCACCGTACGGGTACATTCAAATATTGCCTGCTCACACAGCAACAAGATGCTTCCAGATGATTGAATATGGGGGTCCCTGCACCAACTTTGAGAAGGTAGGTCCTGGGGAGAAGAGGACACTGGCAGCTTTCCTCTATGCTAGAAGTCATCTCAGCTCTGATCGTGTCTATAATAATAAACTGAGGAGAAGAGGACACTGGTGACTTTCCTCTATACCTAGAAGTCATCTAGCTGTGATCGTATCTATAATAATAACAACCTGGGGAGAAGAGGGCACTGGTAGCTTTCCTCTATACCTAGAAGACATCTCAGCTCTGATGGTATCTATAATAATACACTGGGGAGAAGAGGACACTGGTAGCTTTACTCTATACCTATAAGTCATCTAAGCTCTGATCGTGTCTATAATAATAAACTGGGGAGAGGACACTGGTAGCTTTCCTCTATACCTAGAAGTCATCTCAGCTCTGATCCTGTCTATAATAATAAACTGGGGAGAAGAGGACACTGGTGGCTTTCCTCTATGCCTAGAAGTCATCTCAGCTCTGATCGTGTCTATAATAATAAACTGAGGAGAAGAGGACACTGGTGGCTTTCCTCTATACCTAGAAGTCACCTCAGCTGTGATTGTGTCTATAATAATAACCTGGGGAGAAGAGGGCACTGGTAGCTTTCCTCTATACCTAGAAGTCATCTCAACTCTGATCGTGTTTATAATAATAAACTGAGGAGAAGAGGACACTGGTGGCTTTCCTCTATATCTAGAAGTCATCTCAGCTCTGACCATGTCTATAATAATAAACTGAGGAGAAAAGGACACTGGTGGCTTTCCTCTATACCTAGAAGACATCTCAGCTCCGATCGTGTCTATAATAATAAACTGCGGAGTTTCTTTAATAATCGATCAGGTTTTTTATATGAACATCGGCTGGTTGAGGAGCTGTACATTGAATATATGTACGGGGGATTCACCTGTACCGCTGAGGGCCAGTCCGAGTCTGACCACAGCACAGCAAGGAAAAACCCTATAACTGGCAAGGACGTATTGCCAGCAAGTTGTATTAATAGAGCACCGAGTCCCTGGATCAAAACATGATAGGTCCAGGGACTCAGCGCCCTATTGGAACAGAATACAAGCAGTCCTCAGACAGGCAGGCTGAGCAGTCACTCAGCCTTCATCCCAAACATACAGGGGTGATACAAATAACTCACTAATCTCCCCCATGCGCTCGCATCACCAGGGGTTATCTGCAACTAGAAAATGTCACCCATATGCCCCGAGCCCCTTACACTGAATATACTTACCCTGCTCCCTGCGCCGCTTCTGGTCCCCGCACTGCCGCAGCTGCTTCTCCCCGTGCGGGGATGGAAGCATCCGGTGTCGGGGGGAGCAGCCAATGGCAGGTGCGAGTTTACACGCAAAACTCAAAATACAGTAAATTTGGCCAATTTTACTTATAACAAATTGGCCAAAGACACTTTGGATAAAGTTCCCCTTCATTTTTCGGATCAATGGTGCAGCAGTACAGCACTCCCACACTACATGGGAACAGATTAAACATTTCAGGAAGTAAACTGGGATGATCTGGTTCTCATTTTTTAATTTATGTGACAGCAGAACAAGGACATGGTGAATACGGAACATAATCAACATAATCTTGTCGTTTACAACTATAAATTTCTGAATGTGGAAACAGGTTGACAAACTTTTAAAACTATTTCTGTTTTTGAAAACCAGGTTAGAGTTAAGTTCTGCACAAGCCTTCTTAGCTTAGCAAGTCATGTCCTGATGCCCAATGGGCGCCTTAATGTATAGACTTTGATAATAAAAAGTAATATGTACACAAACCTACAGCTCCCCCCCACAAAAAGCGAACCCTCACATAGCTCTGTCTGTGAACAAATAAAAAATTATGCCAGAATAAGGAAATAGACAGCAATTTTTTGAAATTTTTTTTTGCTATATAAATTTGGTATCACTGTAATCTTATTGACCCACAGGATAAAGTTATCAGGTTATTTTTATTGTATCATGAACACCCTAAAAAACCCAGCCATAGGCACTGGTCTTCTGCGTTTTCGCTGATCGCAGACATTTAAGTCCTCAGATGCCGTGTTCATATGTGACCAAGTCATCTGTGAGAAGAAAACCTGAGTGTGGGCTCCCAGGGCCAGAATGCGTTTCCCTCAACGAGATTGGGGAAGATGCCTTGAGGTTTCAGCACTGCACTGGCATATATTGAAATCCATTACTTACAGTAATAGAAATGGCAATCCAAAAAAGTCTTTAAAGGGGTTGTCCAAGTTTTTTGTTCTTTGTATGTTCCTAACTATTCAAATATAAGGGGTTTACAATTCACTTAGTTCATCTACAGTGGCTCCTTCTCAGATTTCACATGACCTGCACCCGGGGCAAGGATTCAAATTTGCGCTCCCCCCCCCAACTATATAAAAAGGAGGTAGTTAAGCAGCGCACAAATTTTTTTTAAACTAAGCCAATCCTCTAACTCCGCCCAATCCATAGCTACACTCACCTAGTCCCACCTAATAAAATTTATCACAGGGTACACGGCAGTACCAATACACCTTGCAATAAATTAAAGAACCAGCTGGACCTACCTTACCTAGGGTGTCGCTGGCGTTGGCATGATATCCGCTGGATCCGGAACAATGTCCCTATGGTGATAAAGCAAAAAGAATAATCACATAAGGAAGGAATGGTGACAGCACCTGGTAAATACCTAGCAGGGGGCACTGTAAGACCGAGTCATCCCAATGTATATCAGGGTAATCTAGGGCATTTCCCCTACCACACAGTACTAATGCCCACCTTGTGGCTCCTTCACAGTAGTTATGCCCAGGGGCGGGCTGGGCCGGGGGGCAGGAGGGCAGATGCCTCCCGGTCCGGTGTATGTCAGGGCCGCAGCGGCTCCTGAACTCAATTGTATCTGCATCCACTAGATGCAGATACAATTGTGCCAGTAACAGCCAGCGCAGGCGGAGCAGGGAACCTCTGGTTCCCTGCTCCGCTACTCCCGGTGGCCGGCGCACTGATGTGACAAGGCGGCGATGACGTCATCGCGCCACCTGCGACGTTCCTCAGGAGCAGACCCGCCAGAAGAGGCCGGGTCTGCATCATGGGACCGCGCCTGGACAGGTGAGTATTAACTGCCCTCTCCCTACATGCACCCCTTAACCTAATACTGCCCCCTGCCTCCCTATACTGACCCCCCATACTGGCCCTGCCTTACCCTAACCTTAATACTGGCCCCTGCCCACCTAGTACTGACCACCCTGCCTTACCCCTGACCCTAATACTGGCCCCTGCCTGACCCCTAATACTGACCCTGCCTGACCCCTAACCCTAGTACTGGCCCCTGCCTGACCCCTAATACTGACCCTGCCTGACCCCTAACCCTAGTACTGGCCCCTGCCTGACCCCTAATACTGACCCTGCCTGACCCCTAACCCTAGTACTGGCCCCTGACCTCTAATACTGACCTGCATTAACTTATAACCCTAATATAGGCCCCTGACCCCTAATACTGGCCTGCATTAACTTATAACCGTAATATAGGCCCCTGACCCCTAATACTGGCCTGCATTAACTTATAACCCTAATATAGGCCCCTGACCCCTAATACTGGCCCTGCCTGACTCCTAATCCTAGTACTGGCCCCTGACCTCTAGTACTGGCCGCTGACCACTTATTTTGGCCCCTGACCCCTACCCTAGTACTGACCTCTAACCTTGGACCCCTAACCCTGATACTAGCCCCTTACCCCTAGTACTGACCCCTAATACTGGCCTTGCCTGACCCCCTAATACTGGCCCTGTCGCACCCCTAAGGCTACTTTCACACTTGCGTCAGCAGGATCCGTTTGTGAGATCCGTCCAGGCTCTCATAAACGGATCCGTCCTGATAATACAACCGTCTGCATCCGTTCTGAATGGATCCGTTTGTATTATCTTTTACATAGCAGAGACGGATCCGTTCAGAACTCCATTGAAAGTCAGTGGGGGACGGATCCGTTTACTATTGTGCATGAGTAAACGGATCCGTTCCCATTGACTTACATTGTAGTCATGACGGATCTGTCTCCATTCCGCTCAGTCAAGCGGACACCAAAACGCTGTCAGAGCGGAATGGAGACGGAACGGAGGCAAACTACTGCATTTTGAACGGATCCTTATCCATTCAGAATGCATTAAGGAAAAACTGATCAGTTCAGGGCCGTTTGTGAGAGCCTGGGACTGATCTCACAAACGGATCCTGCTGACGCAAGTGTGAAAGTAGCCTAACCCTAGTACTGGCCCCTGACCTCTAATACTGGCCCCTGACCTCTACCCTAGTACTGACCTCTAACCCTGGACCCCTAACCCTAATCCTGTCCCTAACCCTAATATTGACTGCTAATACTGACCCCTAATACTTTCCCTAACTCTAATACTACGCCATACAGACCCCTAACCCTACTACTGACCCCTAACCCTGAGGCTACATTCACATGACCATATGTGTTTTGAGGTCCACACATTGCGGATCCACAAAACACGGATACTGGCCGTGTGCATTCCACATTTTGTGGAACACACATGCCCAGCCCTATGATAGAAATGCCTGTTCTTGTCTGCGATTGCGGTCAAGGATAGGACATACTCTATCTTTTTTTGCGGGGCTTGCGGAACGGAACTTAGGATTTGCGGCCCCTTTTAAGTGAATGGAAATACGGTTGTTTGAATGTACCCTAACGCTGCCTCTAACCCCAGTACTGGCCCCTAACTGATACTGACCCTAATTCTAATACTGGCCCTAAGGGTGCATTCAGACAACCGTATTCAGACGACCGTATTTCTAAGTCTGAATCCGTTCCACAATTTTGCCGAACGGGTGCGGACCCATTTATTTCAATGGGGCCGCAAAAGATGCGGACACCACACCATGTACTGTCCGCATACGTAGTTCCGTTTCCCCCCAAAAAATATAGTGCATATGCCCTATTCTTGTCCGCAAGAATAGGCATTTCTATATAGGGCTGGCACTGTGCGTTCCGCAAAATGTGGAACGCACAAGGCCAGTATATGTGTTTTGCGGATCCACAATTTGGGGACTGCAAAACACTTTTGGTCGTCTGAATGTAGCTTTATGCTAATACTACGCCTATCCCTAATACTGACCCCTAACCCCAATACTGACCCCTAACCCCAATACTGGCCCTTAACTCTAATACAGTGACCATAATATATGACTGTCCACATATATCTGTACACACTGCATCTTTTATACCTCACACCTGACATATACACACAGAGTACTGATACGTCAGGTACAAGGTATAATAGATGCAGTGGGTAAACGTATATAGTATATACAGCAGTGTACTGATATGTGAGGTATAATAGATGTAGTGTGTACAGGTATATAGTATACAATGCAGTGTACTGATATGTGAAGGATAAACCAAAGTCCTGTAACTTATACTGTACCATCACACCTCACATATCAGTACACTGCTGTATATACTATATATCTGTACACACTACATCTATTATACCTCATACCTCACATATCAGTACACTGCTGTATATACTATATATCTGTACACACTGCATCTATTATACCTCATACCTCACATATCAGTACACTGCTGTATATACTATATATCTGTACACACTGCATCTATTATATCTCATACCTCACATATCAGTACACTGCTGTATATACTATATATCTGTACACACTACATCTATTATACCTCATACCTCACATATCAGTACACTGCTGTATATACTATATATCTGTACACACTACATCTATTATACCTCGTACCTCACATATCAGTACACTGCTGTATATACTATATATCTGTACACACTGCATTATTATACTTCATACCTCACATATCAGTACACTGCTGTATATACTATATATCTGTACACACTGCATCTATTATACTTCATACCTCAACATATCAGTACACTGCTGTATATACTATATATCTGTAGTACACACTGCATCTATTATACCTCACATATCAGTACACTGCTGTATATACTATATATCTGTACACACTGCATCTAATATACGTCATACTTCACATATCAGTACACTGCTGTATATACTATATATCTGTACACACTGCATCTAATATACGTCTTACTTCAATATCAGTACACTGCTGTATATGCTATATATCTGTATATACTGCATGTATTATAAAAGTATAATAGATGCAGTGTGTACAGATATATATATACAGCAGTGTACTGATATGTGAGGTATGAGGTATAATAGATGTAGTGTGTACAGATATATAGTATATACAGCAGTGTACTGATATGTGAGGTATAATAGATGCAGTGTGTACAGATATATAGTATATACAGCAGTGTACTGATATGTGAGGTACGAGGTATAATAGATGCAGTGTGTACAGATATATAGTATATACAGCAGTGTACTGATATATGAGGTATAATAGATACAGTGTGTACAGATATATAGTATATACAGCAGTGTACTGATATGTTAGGTACGAGGTATAATAGATGCAGTGTGTACAGATATATAGTATATACAGCAGTGTACTGATATATGAGGTATAATAGATACAGTGTGTACAGATATATAGTATATACAGCAGTGTATTGATATGTTAGGTATGAGGTATAATAGATGCAGTGTGTATAGATATATATTATATAAACTGCTGTATATACTCTATATACCCACTGCATCTAGCTTGTCATGTGACCGTTAGCAACTTGTAGCCAGTGACGTCTCACCCACTGCATTCTAGCTTTTACCGAGTATTATAATACAGTGTGTGTATGCTGTATTCAGGGGGCACTCAGAAAAGGCACTATACACAAATGGGCACATATACTGCAAGAGGCACAATACATAAAGGGGGCACACTGAAGGGGCACTATACAGAAAGGGGCACATATAAGAGGCACGTTTTATAAGGGGCACCAAGCATGTGGCACTAGCATTAGGGGCACTGCGTGTGGCACTATAAACAGAGGGCACAGGGCATATGACACTATATACAGAGGGCACAAAGCATGTGGCACTATAAACAGAGGACACAGAGCATGTGGCACTATATACAGAGGGTAAAGGGCATATGGCACTGTATACAGAGGGCACAGAGTATGTGGCACTATATATAGAGGGCACAGGGCTGACCTGACTACTCAGATGGTATCTGTACTAAACATTTAAAATCTGGTAATGTATTTATGTATTGAACTTGGTTCTGGTGCTGTATTTATGTATTGAACTTGGTTCTGATGCTGTATTTATGTAGAGAACTTGGTTCTGGTTCTGTATTTATGTAGAGAACTTGGTTCTGGTGATGTATTTATGTAGAGAACTTGGTTCTGGTGCTGTATTTATGTAGAGAAATTGGTTCTGGTGCTGTATTTATGTATTGAACTAGGTTCTGGTGCTGTATTTGACTTATGGGTTTGGTTCTGGTGCTGTATTTATGTAGTAAACTTGGTTTTGGTTCTGTATTTGACTTATAGGTTTAGTTATGGTGCTATATTTCTTGTTGATTTTGTTGCTGTATTTGACTTATGGGCCTGGTTCTGGTGTTGTATTCATGCAGTGAACTTGGTTCTGGTTCTGTGTTTGACTTCTAGGTTTGGTTCTGGTGCTGTGTGTATGTAGTGATCTTGGTTCTTGCTCTGTATTTGTGTTAAACAGACATCTGATGCTATACGTCTAATACTATCCATTCACATTTGCGTTTGGGTCACAGATTCTGTTAAAAAGACCGGGCAGAAAAGTTCTGCATGCAAGACCTTTTTGTCCGGTAAAAGAGCAGCATCCTGAGCAGACCCCATTGTACTCAATGGAGTCTCTTCAGCTCAGGGGTTGGTAAATCTGGTCCCTCTAATGATCAGGCTGTTGCTATGGACTCAGCCATGTTCTGTATCTGGGATCCAACATGAAAACACAACCAGCTGCCGCCTTTTAACCATTTAAAGCCCATTTACCTATACCGGCTTTATGGTAGGCGGAGTTAAACAGGTTAAGGGTGGGCCGCTACACATGGGCCAGTGCTGTGTGCTTGCCCCCCAGGCTAAAATTTGCCAGCCAGCCCCTGGTTATGCCCATCATAGTAGTTATGTCCATGTTTATGCCCATCTTTGTGCCCCTCACAGTACGTATGCCTAGTTTAAACCCCCTTACTGTATTTATGCCCACTTTTGTGCCCCCTCACTGTAGTTATGACCAGATACATGCCCCTCACAGTAGTTGTGTCACATTAGGTGCCCCTCACAGTAGTTATGTCACATTAGGTGCCCCCTCACAGTAGGTATCTCAGAATATATGCCCCCTCACTGTATTTATGACAGATTATATGACCCCTCACTCTACTTATGACAGATTATATGCCCCCTCACTGTAGTTATGCCCAGATACATGCCCCTCAAAGTAGTTGTGTCACATTAGGTGCCCCCTCACAGTAGTTATGTCACATTAGGTGCCCCCTCACAGTAGTTATCACAGATTATATACCCCCTCACAGTAGTAATGTCACATTAGGTGCCCCATTTTGCCTCAGGTCCCCTCAGCTTTATGAAATAAAAAAAACAAAAAAAACCCAAAACAATACTTACCTGCTTCCCTGATGATACACTCTCACACTCACATCGCGCTGCTGGCTGTGCCGGAGGCTGACTCCCGGGCGTTCAGCGCTCCTCCCACAGCCAGGAGTGTGATGTGCAGCCTGAAGGGGGAGCACAGGAGCTCAGAAGAAGAGTGAAGCAGGGAGTGGGGAGGCTTCCCTGCATCACCATGGAACTGAACTGCCCGGCAGTAACAAGAACTGAACTGCCCACCCTGCCTCTGCACCCAGGGCACATGTCCCGCTTGCCCTCCCCTTGCTACGCCCCTGCTCCCTGCTCTGATGATGTTTCGTGCACAAGCCTGAGAGAGCAGGTCCGACGTCACTCTGCTGGCCACAGGACTGCAGGTTACACTACCACATGATCTGCACTAGTGTTATCTGTGGTTTTACATAGAACTGCAGGTAGCATCTACTATATTATCTGTACTTGTACCGTCCCAGGTCTGTCAGGACAGTCTTGGAGTTCGGTGGCAACTTGGCTTTCATACTACTTTTTTTATTTGGGAGGGGCGAGCCATTTACATTTTTGCCTCAGGCAGCAGAAGAGCTACAATCGGCCCTGGGAATTAAGCTGAAAAAAAGTGTACAATTAAACCAAATATTTTTCTCTGTCTTATGTTCCAAATGTCCGGATTGGATTAATATCTACTGACACTAAATAAACACACGTTATACTGTGTCTTCCAGTGAATGGTCAGATAATTTGATGGAAGAAAGTACAGGTGTGTAAGGATGTGGGGCAAGGGACCTTAAATGTATTAGGCCCCTTTCACACGAGCGAGTTTTCCGCGCGGGTGCGGTGCGTGACGTGAATGCATAGTACCCGCACTGAATCCTGACCCATTCATTTCAATGGGTCTGTGTACATGAGCGTTTTTTTTCACGCATCAGTTCTGCGTTGCGTGAAAAACGCAGCATGTTCTATATTCTGTTTTTCACGCAGTCCTGGCTCCATAGAAGTGAATGGGGCTTCAGTGAAAAACGCATTGTATCCTGAAGCAAGTGCGGATGCAATGCGTTTTTCACTGATGGTTGCTAAGAGATGTTGTTTGTAAACCTTCAGGTTTTTTATCACGCGTGTGAAAAACGCTTCAAAACGCATTGCACCCGCGCAGAAAAAACTGAACAACTGAACACAATCGCAGACAAAACTGACTGAACTTGCTTGCAAAATGGTGCGAGTTTTCCTGAACGCATCCAGACCTAATCCGTCACGCTCGTGTGAAAGAGGCCTTATTCTGTTGGGTTGTAAATTGTATACTCACTGCAACATCTCACTTTCTTCAGTAGATGGCAGCAATGTATAAGAAGAAAAAGTCCATAAGCTGCTTATCGGAGGATTTATTGTTTAGGTTGCAAAGTTGGAAAATAGTTAATTTAGGTGCTGTTTTAGACCCTTACATGTGTTATAGCAAGCCAAATATTTTTCCTGGAGAAGAAGGAAGTGAGCAGTGAGAGGCTGTGCTGGAGGCTGCTGGATAGGAGAAGGGATTCTCTCTGCGGAGCCTGAAAGTGGATGGATCGGCCCACGGTGGAGTCTGGCAACAGTGCAAAGAATAGATTTGCAGCTATGACCTCAGAAGTACTGTGTTGGTAGGATCCAGTTCTGGGGTGGACCAGGAAATAGGAAGAAAAGCACCTAGCACCTGCTTAAGGAACTGTAAGCGTTACCTTGTACCACACTGTTCAAGTGGCATTTGGACATACACTGATGCTCCAAGTACAGTTGCATTGCTTTGTATGGGCTGACATCTCATGCATAACGCGAAGGGACTCACACGTTGACATCTTCCTATCCCTCTGGTTGCTTGTAAGGTGTTATTTGTTGAGGGCTGAAGCATGGATTAAAGTGACAAAAGACAGACATCATTTCCCTGTGGATTACAAATAGTATTGCGCAATACTTAGGGTGCATCCCAACGAGGATCTCACCAAGGAACATACAAGTGCAGCTAGGCAGCTTAATGGACTCTGGGATAAGCATCACATTTATTGGTTTATTGTTAGACAGTTGTGCATTTGCTGTTGGTTTATTCTTTGTGTATCAATCTGTTTTACATATATTCTCAGCTTCTTGTTCACTATATAGTTCAGTAAACTCAACTGCTGGGAGAGAAACGTTGTCAGTGTCTGTGTGGCATCGTGTACCCTCTGTACCTGTGGGCGCAGCCCTCGGTCTTCTTTCAGATGTAATTCACATTTGACCATAAAGTATTAACGAAAAGTACACAGTGATATGTGTACAGGAGATGGACTGCTGCTTTGTGTTAGTACATTTACCTTTAATAATTTTCTCTCACAGCACAATATCAGGTCCTCAGCCGCTGGGTTTCTAGCTCTTATGATGAGGTTTTAATGGCTTAGCAAACAAGCAAACATTAGAGCATCTGCTCTCAACACTGATATTAGAAATGTTCTATGCAATTGTGCCATCCTCCAACCGAGAATGCAAAGTTCATCTGCCTACTTATACAAATAAAGGGGTAGTCTTCTTTGCCACAAAGTAACATACCTTTTTTTAATAACAGAAATCAATGGTAGATGTCTCCTATCGCATATATTTGGCGACATACTGCAAGACAATACGTTTTTCCTGTGCCATGTGAACAAAGCCTTAATCAGCAAATACTGGGATTGTACTTTAAAGAGGTTTTGTCACGTCAGCAAATAGCATTTATCATGTAGAGAAAGTTAATACAACGGACTTACTAATGTATTGTTATTACCTATATTGCCTACTTTGCTGGCTGGATTTATTTTTCCATCACATTATACACTGCTCCTTTCCAGGGGTTATGACCACCCTGCAGTCACTTATCGGTAGACGTGCTTGCACACTATAGGAATGTGCACACTGGCGGTCTCGGCCACCAGAGAGGACGCCACTTTTTCCTATAGTGAGCAAGCAAAGCCATTGCTGCTGGATTGCAGGGTGGTTGCAACCATGCTGGTGTGTATTATACAGGTCTTATTACATTGTTTTATCTGGACTGGACTGTTATATACTGTGTTTTTAATAATTAATTTTATTTTTATATTTTACTTTTATCTGTTTGCACCTGTACCATTAATATTGCATTAATCATGTAGGTTGATAGCTGGACTCGGGCAAAACAGTTAGGTGGTTAAAGGGCCTTGTTTCCACTTAAAGCATAATGTCAAACTGGAAAAGGGTGTGCCCTGGGTTGATAAGTAAATTCTGAATGCAGAACAGGGGTACTTGATCTCATTAATAGACATAACCAATGAAGTACTAAAGAAACAATTCGCCGAAGGATGTGATCTCCGGTGAACAACAGCATGTCAGCGTTCACTGGATCCAGCAATGCCAGATTCAAATGGTGGATCCCTGTTGACTATAATGTTATCCGGTTGTGATCCGCCCACTTTCTGGCATAAATGTCGGATCAGGCTGCCGTAACACCTCTGATGGCGATATGAACTTAGCCTTAATCAAATATACTTTTGGTAAGAAAAGTACATATGAATTTGAACCAAATACCTAACTGTTCATTTTAGTAAGGGACCTATAATAAAATGAAAGGTCATATACAGGTGGAACACCCCGAAATGCACAATAATTGAAAGAGAATCATATAAGATGATAGTTTTCTGTTCATAAAGTACATTATTTAAAGATCAACAAATATGGTCAATATGTCTCATACTGCATATCAAAGGCTATGGACAGCTTTTAGGGCCAATTTTTATTATTGCATTCTAATCATTTTGGGCTACAATATTTTTCAACAGGTTTTTTTTTAGAAACCATCAACATTTTTTCTTTTATAGCTTTTGCTTTCAGCTCAACCACAGACTGTAGTTTACAGTGAATCCATCAGACAGCTAGTTAGCTAGCAAGTGGAGGTAAGAGGCACTAGCCTCAGGGTAGAGATAGAGATACAAAGAACCACAGTGGAGAGTAAGATTCTGGAGCATGGGTAGCTGACTTGCATTTGCACTCGCTCAGGCACCCATATAGCAGCTATAGACTTGAAGAGAAGTCAGGTCAGGGCAATAAAGACCAACCAGACTTCTAAAATGTATTCTGTAATTGTCTCTGTGTCTCCGTGTAAAGAGATACTGTGACTTGTGAGAAACAGTGTAGAACATGTGAAGTGAGTTGTTAGGATAAAGATAACTCAACCTGGGAGCACCTGATCATATTTTGTGGTGGTGTACTTTGAGGAGAGTGTACTATGGCCAATAAAGAAGCTAAAGCCATCTTCTTGGCTGCCAAGCTAAACTCCATGTAAGACTCCGTCCAAAGTGATGATGCCCAGGATGAAAAGGTGCAATGCAGGCCAAGGGGAGTAAGCTGATTTCTCTCTACAGACCCTGCCTGTATTTAACCTGTTGCTTCAGACTAAGACCGTGGCCTTATTTTGTAATCATAAGCTTGTTGACCCATGTGAAAATGTAACCACCAAACATTTTGCCTCTTGTAAGACTATTGTAACCACCAACCTTGTTTTGTGATCGGAAAAGCCATTCTTTCTGTTACATCCTGTTTTTTTTTTTGTTTTTTTTTACTGGGGAGCCATATATAAGACTCACAGGCCAAAAAGATTCTTTAGTAACAGCTGGCCCACTCAAAAGTGGATCTAAGAAGACTACTGGATAAGTAGGTGAGGCCAGTAGATGAGATATTGTCTCCTTTTATATTGTAGATTGCAATCATCTCAGAGATAAATGCTCATCTTTCCTTAATGTGTTTATTTCTACTTAGCAAAAACATTAGCCTTCCTGGCAACATGTAAAGGGCTCTGGAGAAAATGTATTCTCAAACCACTTAAGCTACGTGGCTTTCTTCTGTATTGTTTCAGTATATTACATTGTGTACAGTAAAGCACATCATCAACATCAAAGTAACTACAAAGACATCACCTTGATTGTTTTATTGCACAAATGCAGCAGTCTTTAGACTTGCTTACTAAAGGTGAATATAGTACACATAATTAATTATTTCTTTTTTGCTTTGTTTTTCTAAATTCCTCGGACAACCTCTTTAAAGGAGTTTACGCGGGATATTTATGTTGATGGCCAACATCTAAAGAAGGAGCTGTGCCCTGAAACACGTCTATTGGAATTTATATATGAATTACTATCCACTACAGTGTGGAAGGTCAGTTTTTAAAACTTACCTTCCACTCTGAAAAAGCCTCGGATAGGTCATCAATATCAGATCGGCAGGGGTCTGACTCTAGGTACCCCCGCCAATAAGCTGTGTGTAGAGGCCCGACACTCCGTGACCACTCAGGCCTTTTCCTAGGCCATGTGGCATCACATTCATCAGTCACATGGCCTAGACTAGGGAATCCCATTCGAGTGATCAATTGATGGCGTTGTGCTTGGTAAGCTGTGAAGAGGTTGCCGGCACTCACCAATGCTCCGGTGAGTGATGTGGCTTTATTCAACAGTTGAGGAAGAGTCGGACCTCGCTGCTCTCATATTGATGACCTATCCTCTGTATATATTCTAATACACAGAGCTTCATTATGAGCCTACAATGAACATGAATTATATGATACAATAATCAACATTCTTGCTGCTCTTCCATCAGGTTTTGGTGCTCACATGAGGGTTACATCTGAGACTTTTTTTTGAAGTTTAAGAAAAAGTGAGCTCACATTAGCATTCAGCGTTGCTCAGAGATGCTCTTGAAAGCGTACTTGTTGGCAGTGGTTAGCACTGTTGCCCTGCAATGCTGGGGTCCTGGGTTTAAACTAGTCCAAGGGCAACATCAGCACAATGTGTGTACGTTCCATGGCTTGCATGGGTTCCCTCCAGAACCTTTGGCTTCCTCCCATACTCCATAAAACATACTGATAGGTCACTTTGGAAATTAAATTCTGAGCCCCAGTGGGGAACAGGATCAATCTGAGTGTTGAAAATCTATGTGCAGTTCTGTAGAATATGTAAATACTATATAAATGAGTAAAATAAATCTTATTTGGTTAAAAAACTGGAGGAATCTAACTCATCTTGCTCTTACTGCCCAGCAGCTAATCTATAGTGAAACTGCTGCCTTGAATTGAGTACAATAATAGATGATGAAACCCACTTCAGGTCCTGTCTATGCTGGCCTGCTATTATGTACACTCTCAGGCAGAGATAGTTCTGCAGGAGAAGGAGTCTTTTAAGTTGGATATCTTTCTGTACGATGGGATGGGGCATACCTATGAATCAAAGTGCACAAGTTATTACCTTTACCTTTCTGTGAGCTTCATTGAGGACTCCAATCTCTCATTAAACTACTAATTTTGTACCTTAAATGGACATGCTAGCCAAATCCATGGCAGGCTGAATAGCAAATCACAGCCACTGGGTGGCCATATACAGTATACTATAGACATATACAACATAAACAACTCCTGACAGTATAGGGAAATCATGGTCATTTTGTGCTACTCAACTCTACTGTACGTTGATCCAAGAGGAAAAATAAGTGCTGAATTGTGGGTGTAGAGATGACTGTTACACTTAAAGAGGTTGTCCTTTTTTTCCTTTGCATGTTTCTAACTAGGCAAATGTACTGTTTTTCAATGCACTTACTTTAACTTCAATGGCCTCTTTCTCAGATTTCACTGAGGGTCACATGACCTATGATGTCAGCTTCTCTCCCTGCTCTGCTGAAGTTTTGTGCACAAGCCTCAGAGATCGGATAAGAGCCTCTACAAGAGATGTCAATGTGCTGGCCACGCCACCTGCACTGCCGGCTGCTGCTGCTGCTCTCTCATTGGATTCTTTCAAATAAAACATTAACCCCTTCAGCCAGCACAGACTCAGGGCTCAAAGCTGCAGGCAGTGAGGAGACAAATGCACACGAGCTGACAGACTAGTGAAGATCTGTAGAGTATTGCACAAGAACAGGTAGGGGGAACATCCTGTGTGTATCAGCAGTGTCATTGTACAACTGGGACTTGTAGTCCTACACATACAACATGCTGCTGAGTATCCCAGCAGACAGACATGTCACTCAGGGCAGCACTTATATTCGCTCCCTTTGCAGAGCAGCGGGACGGGCAGAGATTGTTGTTATTGCAGGTAAACAAAGACCATAGGAAAACCAGGGAAATGGGGAAATATAGATTTGTTTTGCCTAAAACTTGCTTAACTTAGTTATATATTGCTGCCCATCAGATTTACAGTGCTATAAATGTTTTTCATAACTCGGACAACCCCTTTAAAGCTCAGTTATTACATGTCACTGAGTTCCAATGACAGATTCTAAGAAGAATTATTATTCATTTACTGAATGTTGATTTATACAGTTACACATTGTTCATACTGGGGACCATCTTTTACATTTCATAAGACTGAATCACAAAATGCAGTCTCTATGAACAGACTTTTTCCAGCGGTTATTTCTAAGAACAGACAAGCTCTTATGCTTCTTTATTTTGCAATTGGATGTTCCATCTTTTTAATTATTTGCATTTTGTTCTTCCTATTTTTGTCCTTTTTATTTTTGCTTTTGTTGCTGTTACATGCCACCTCATCCAGAGACTCAGCTGCAAATGACTCACAAAGACCCCTTTTATCCATTGCCCATTCCACGGATAGCTTTGGAGTTGTGGATTTCAGAGGAAGAGACAAGGAAAATCCAAACTTGCTCTCAAGATCAGGCAGTTCTCAACAACAAAAGTTCAAATAGTCAGTTTTGTCCATGAGTCAAAGGAGATGTGTCATCATAAACATCATCAAAAATTCTTTAAAATATATTAAACATAAAAATTTGATTTAAATAATAGGTCATTTTCTGATTACACATTTCCTTTAAGTAACACAAATCACATCACAAAAGTATTAAAGGAACCTCTAATTTAAAAAAAAATCTATTCTTTAAAGGCTCACTTTCTTTTAAAAAAACATTCGATATGTTGTGGAGTCATAATCAAAAGTTGTGATCGCCAGGGTTCTGAGTGCTGACACCCTCACAATTCCTAGAACGAGGGAAGAGAAGTGCATACATATAGCGCTCTCACTTCGTCAGGCCCGTTTGTATTCTGTCCTCGGCAGCAGGACCCATCAACCCACACTAATTAATCATAACCTGCCTACACCGACGTTATGGCCTTCATTCTAAATACTGGATTTCTGGTTTGGTCTATGGATGAGTACTTTACTTTCTGAACCCAGTACAGGGGATGTGTTGTGGATGGGACCAGAACTCGTTGTCTCTTTGACACATGTACAGATTAGGTGGATTCAGGAGTTTAACCACTTCCCATCCGGGCCATTTACCCCCTTCCTGACCAGGCCTAATTTTGCAAATCTGACATGTGTGACTTCATGTGGTAATAACTTTGGAACGCTTTTACTTATCCAAGCGATTCTGAGATTTTCTCGTGACACATTGTACTTCAAGTTAATGGTAAATTTGAGTCGATACGTTTTAATTTTATTTATAAAAAAATCCAAAAGTTTAACGAAAATTTGAAAAAATCACTGTTTTCTAAATTTGAATCTCTCTGCTTTTAAGACAGATAGTGATACCCCATAAAATCCTTTTTAATTTACATTCCCCATATGTCTACTTTATGTTGTCATCATTTTGGTAGTGTCATTTTATTTTATTAGGACAGTAGAAGGTTTAGAATTTTAGACGCAATTTTTGCAAATTTGCAAAATCAACTTTTTTAAGGACCAGTTCAGTTCTGAAGTCAGTTTGTGGCCTTACATAATAAAAACCACCCATAAATTACCCCATTTTAGAAACAACACCCCTCAAACTATTCAAAACTGGTTTTAGAAATGTTCTCAACCCTTTAAGTATTCCACAGGAATTAAAGCAAAATAGATGTGAAATTTCAAAATGTCACTTTTTTTGCAGATTTTCCATTTTAATCATTTTTATCCTGTAACACATCAAGGGTTAACAACAAAACTCAATATTTATTACCCCGATTCTGCAGTTTGCAGAAACACCCCACATGTGGTCGTAAACTGTTATTTGGGAATATGCCAGGGCTCAGAAGGGGAGGAGCAGCATCTGCATTTTCTAACATGGAATTTTTTGTCATGGTTTGTAAGAGTGATAACTTTTTAATTTTTTTGTGGACTGAGCTGTGTGAGGTCTTATTTTTTGTGGGACAAGCTGTGCTTTTTATTGGCACCATTTTGGGGTACATCCGGCTTTCTGATCACTTTTTAATCTAATTTTTGGGAGGTTAACTAAAAAAAAAGCAGTTTAGGGGCATTTTTCTATATTTTTTTTTTACACTGTTCACTTGATGGGGTAGATCATGTGATATTTTTGTAGAGTCAGTTGTTACGGACGCAACAATACCAAATATGTCTATATATTTTTTTTTTTTACGTTTTACACAATAAGAGCATTTTTAGAAAAAAAATCATGTTTTTGTGTTGCAATTCTTTAAGAGCCATTTTTTTCATTTTTCGGGCTATGATCTTGTGTAGGGGCTCATTTTTGGTGGGATGAGGTGACGTTTTTATTGCTATCATTTTGGGATGCATACAACTTTTTGATTGTTTGATATGTTTTTTGGTAGGTGAGGCAACAAAAAAAAGCAGTTTTGGCATAATTTTTATTAGATTTTTTTTACGCAGTTCACTTGATGGGGTTGATCATGTGATATTTTTATAGAGCCGGCCGTTTCGGACTCGGTGATACCAAATATGTCTATTTTATTTATTTATTTATTTATTTTTATTTGTAACATTTTTTTAATAACATATTTGGGGGAAATTATTTTTTTATGTGATTTTTTTAATATAATACTCTATTTTTTTTATTATTATTTTTTTTTTTATTTTACACTTTGTGTCCCCCATAAGGTCATACAAGACCTCAGGGGGACATTTAACTTCACTTATTTATTTATTTATTTATTTATTTATTTTTCACTTGATTTCTCCTGTAACTGGGGCTGATATAGTAGCCCCAGTTACAGGGGAAATACATCCCCAGAGAGGCTGTACAGCATAATACTATGCTGTACAGCCTCAGTGCAGGGCTGATCGGGTCTATGAGAGACCCGGCAGCTCCTGCACGCTCCCGGCGATCACATGACCGCCGGGCCGGAACAGGAAGCGCAATAGTGTATACAGCGATCTACAAGGCAGGGACCCCTGGGAACGGTCCCTGCCTTCTCTTTGGGGTACCTGCTGTCACTGACAGCAGGTACCCCACTGTTCAGCTGCACGATTAGCGTGCAGCTGCTATTTCTGAATGGACGTTCAGAAACGTCCATACAGAAATAGATAACCACTTCACGGACGTTTATATCCTATGGGCGGACGTGAAGTGGTTAAACAAGCGCCAGGGAAACAAATAGTTCTGGTCCTGTCCACAGCACCTCCCCCCATCCAGGATTGCTGACGTAATATACTCATCCTTATACCTGATGAGAAACCTGGTATTCTGATAGACAGATGTAGGATACCAAAGGCACGTGAATGGTTCTACACAACTACACAGTAAGTATATTGGAAACTCTCTTCTGCATGCAAGTTATGATAATTAAAAAAAAGTAAAAAAAATAAAACATATAACCAATGCAGTAATGAGGATAAGAGCAAACCAGGACCTGCTCATAAAATAGACAAGTTATATCCAATTTAGGCTCCATTCACACGTCCTGCTTTTCTTTCCTGATTCGATCCTGATTTTTTCAGGACCTGTTGAAATGAATGGATCCAGATCAGGATCAGGATCAAATCAGGAAAGAAAAACAGGACGTGTGAATGGAGCCTTACTGGCACAGGATATTTGCCAGACAAATCTATCTGTATATCGTCACCTGCTGTTTGATCTTTTTTCTAAATTCTTTGTCCTGCTCACTGGAATGGAAGGACATGCTCAGTTCCATCCTTCAACAGCAGCAAGGACACACCCCTGGGAAAGGACACGTCCCTAAGATGCCGAATTGAATATATATCTAGCAGAATAATTGGAGAAATGAATGGGGAGATCTCTGGATCCATGTGAGGTACAGGGCTGGTTCTAGCTTTGTTAGAAAGAGGTTGTCATGTACTAAAGTTACATTTTTTACATTAATCATGGGATAACCCCTTTTAGCAATGTGATTGGGCAAATGACCCCTTTGCTATATACAAAAACACCAGTATTATATATGGCCCTTGGGATGTGAGGGGCCCCAGTATAGAATTTGTACTGGGGCCGAGGAGCTCAGCGTTGCTTTGAGGACCCTCATTTTTGTACTGTATATTACATAATATACTTATGTGTGCTTCTCAGTTTGTGGATATCTGATCAGTGAAAGGAAATCAGATGGTTTTGATCCCTAGGAAACAGGTGTGCATTTGCATATGCAGTCAATGCATCAGGTCTTGCTGTGTGATTGCGGTATTTCAGTGTGTTATTTGCATTATTTTTCTCTTTGAAATTGAGGGAGAGCGCTCCTCTTAATGAACCTAGGCACATTTAATGTCACTGCTATATTTCTTCAGATTAATTTCCTAACTCTAATGTTCCCTATAAGAAGTGATAGCATTAATATTGATGGTCAGTAAAAATAGGCTCCTAGAAATATCACTTTATTTAACCCCTTACACTGGGAGATGAAAATGGCCCTGGAAAAAACCTAAACATGGCACCATGTTGTAGGTAGGTCCAAATTGACAGAAGATGGGGCAACACAAGTAGGGGGAGACAACAAAAGTAAGCGGGGCCAGCAATACTGTAGTGCATTACAAAATACCATCCCAGCAGAACCGAATACTGCTGCCCTCACCACAGTGTTCAGGAGGACACTTGTGGCTGCTGGCCTGGTATATAAGTACCTGAAGCTTCTAGTATTCCTTAATTATAGAGAGCACCAGATTGTGATGTACCCAGCCAGCAGCCATGAAGAGGCTCAGGTGCCCCCCCGGGCAGAGGCCCACCAAGAAATTTCCCTGTAGGGTCTATGGCTAGTCTTCCCCTGCCCTTACAGGGGAACTTGTCAGGTTGAACATGGTGTCTTATCTGCAGGTGGCATGTTATAGAACACTGTGAACTGAGGAGACTGATTTATACTTACGTTGGAAAAGAATCAGCATAACTTGTCATTTATTCATTTAACTGGGTTATCCCATGACTAATGTAAAAAATAATAATCAGACATATACAGTAGTACATGACAGTCTCATTCTAACAAAGCTAGGACCAGCCCTGTACCTCATATGGATCCAAATCTCCCCATTCATTGCTGTACTAGATTTATATTAAGCTGACAGCTCAAGTGGAGTGCCTTTTTTGCTGCAGCTCAGGGGGCGTGTCTCTGGTCTGCCTATCACAGCTCAGGAGGCAGTTGAAGGCTGAGAGTGAGCATGTGTGGCCTTCTCACTGAGCAGGTCAAAGAAATAGGATAATAACAAACTGCAGGTGGCGCTATACAGATACATTTTATTGAATAACTCAGAGGCTAGGATACATTTTTAATTACGTGCAATTACAAAAGTATTCAGATCCAGGAGCTGGTCTGAAAACTGTAGAATATTTTTCGTGGGACAACCCCTTTAAATCTCTGCTCATTATACGTTTAGTAGTCCAATGGGCGGTCTTATCAGTGACTGACAGCCTTCCCTACATGAACATATGTAGAAACATACTTGCCAATCAGGGATGCACTGCAATGAGGTGAGGTAAGGCGATTGCCTTAGGCAGCACCAGGTAGGGGCAAGAGGGGGCAGTGGAAGGCCACATTATAAGGGGGCCATTGTGGGGACATTTGTTGTACTGGCACATAAAGGGGCATTTGTTAGGACTTAGCACACATTATAAGGGAGCATTTTTGTACTGGCACACATTGCAAGGGGGATTTTTTTTACTGGCATTTTAAGGGGCCATTTTTTGTACTTCGGTGGGCAAAATGACGGACATTTTTACTGTAGGGAGCACTGTTACCACATAGTGCACTCTGGAAGATAGTTATTACTATAGGGGGGACTTTTGGAAGGACTGCTACATTGGGAGACATCCTGGCACAGTATCAGAGGACAATTATTTTTGGAGGACACTAATAATTATTGAAGGGGGCACTATCTGTCTGGTACTATTATTTTCAAAGAGGTTGTCTGTGTCTGTGTATTGGGGAGCACAGTGGCCACAGTATTGGGGGAGGCAGGAAACGGTGTTCAGAAGGTGAGAAGATGATGGAAAAGTAGGAAACTAAGATGTCTGTAATCCTGCCTCAGTCTGACTTTAAATTTGGAAGAGCCAATCCAGGGGCGGACTCGTAGACATTGTAGACCAAAGGGTCAGTTCTTCATTTTCTTGAGGCAGAACCAGGGTGGAAACTTCAGGACTAAACTTCACTTACTGGTTATGAAAGTTTTTTTTCTTGTGCAGTATATAAAAAAATCATATATGAAGGTAGTAATTTTTTAATGTATTTCTTTTACCCCTATTGCTCCTATCCCCTGTTCTGGGCTATGGTCACATGACCATGTCCATGCAGCTCTATCCTGTGATGTTATGTCCATGGACAAGTCAGTGATAGGGGAGTGTCAATGTAACTAACTGGTTGGAGAATCTATACACTAGCTGGGATTTGTTATTAGCATTGATAGGGGAGTGCTTATGTAACTACCTGGTGGGAGGAGCTATAAACTAGCTGGGTTTCGTTAAGGGCAGTGATAGGGGAGTGTTTGTGTAACTAGCTGGGTGGGAGGAGCGATAAACTAGCTGGGCGTTGTTAGGGGCAGTGATAGGGGAGTGTCTATGTAACAATTTAGGGGAAGGCAGCTATAAACTAGCTGGGTGTTTGGGGCAGTGTCTATGTAACTAGCTGGTGGGAGGAGCTATAAACTAGCTGGGATTTGTTATTAGCATTGATAGGGGTGTGTCTATGTAACTATCTGGTGGGAGGAGCTATAAACTAGCTGAGCAATGTTAGCAGCAGTGATAGGGGAGTGTCTATGAAACTAGCTGGTGGGAGGAGCTATAAACTAGCTGGGTGTTGTTAGGGGCAGTGATAGGGAAGTATCTATGTAACTAGCTGGTGGGAGGAGCTATAAACTAGCTGGGTGTTAGGGGCAGTGATAGGGAATTGTATATGTAACTAGCTGGTGGAAGGAGCTATAAAGAAGCTGGGTGTGGAAGTGCTGCTGATACATCAGGACTACACCCCGCACTGCTGCATGGCTGCCAGATATGACAGGTATGTACCTGTATTGCCACTTCCTTTGTGGAGCAGGGTGAGAAAATGTATTGGTACAAAAAACGCCATAAAAATGCAACATACACTGGAACTTGTGTTTTTTTTTTAAGCAGAGCAAAAAATATAAACCAAAAGGCCAGATCCAGAGCCTGCTGCAATTCAAAGGGGATCTGTGAGCAGTTTTCTACCTATGAAAATGAATGACCTGTTACATATGCACTTGGCAGCTGAAGACATCTGTGTTGGTCCCATGTTCATTTGTGACCGCATTGCTAAGAAGAATTAGATTTTAATATATGCAAATGAGCCTCTAGGTGCAGTTGGGGCATTACCATTATTCCTAGAGGCTCTGCTCCCTCTGCAACTGCCCACCATCTGCACTTTGATTGACAGGGCCAGGTGTGATGATTTTTCACTGCCTGGTCCTATCAATCAAAGTGGAAAGGGTGCAGCAGTTGCAGAGAGAGCAGAGCCTCTAGGTGTAATAGAAACTTCCCGTTCCTCCTAGAGGCTCATTTGCATATATTAAAACTTAATTTTTCTCAGCAATGCGGACACATATGAACATAGGACCAACAAAGATGTCTTCAGCTGCCAAGTGCAATGTAACAGGTCAGCAAGCTTCATAGGTACAAATCTGCCGACAGATGCCCTTTAATAGGGAAGTGTATACTGGCTTCAATACAAATTTATCCTTGGGAAACTATCCCCTGTGCCACATCTGTGAATTTTAGACCTCCTAAGATTTTGATTTAAAGGGAACCTGTCATCTCCGAAACACCCTCTGAACTACAGTAAGCAGTGTATAGTGTAAGTGATGCTGAATCCAAATATGTAAGTTTTATCTTCATACTCACTTCCATTCTGACACTGTGCTCCCACAAACCAGCAGTAAAATGCACTCAGTGGACTCCAGTGCTCACTCATATAATGGAGAGGACTCAAAGAAGAGTCCAGTGAATGCATTTTACTGCTGGTTTGTGGGAGCACAGCGTCGGAATGGAAGTGAGTATGAAGATGAAACTTACATAACCGGATTCAGCATCACTTACACTATACAACACTTACTATAGTTCAGGGGGTGTTTCGGAGATGACAGGTTCCCTTTAAAGAGGACCTTTCATGACAAACAGTTTAAAACTGAAAATTGCATACCTTACATAATTCCCATCATCAGTTCATTTGCACCCAAAATATGGCCCGTTTGTTATGGTGCCCTATTATGCAAATTGACTTTGCCAAACGGGGTAGCAACTATATTTATTCCTCCAAGATGGTGTCTTATTCATCGCTTAATCTTGCATGATCCTGCTGGGCTAGGCTGCTCTAGGACGCGATCAACTCTCAACTTGTCATTAACTGAGCAAACTTGCAAAATATTGGAATGTCACATTTTGGTTTATACCTGCCAACCGTCCTAGATCTGGCGGGACATAGATTTCAGTGGGTGTCAGCTCCCCGCTTCACTATTCAGCTCAGCAGCCAGCGATCCCCAGCAGAAGTACAATATCTGTCACACATCGCGCTGCTGGTCTGTGTAGGATGAGTGGGGCAGGCCAGGAATCAGCTGTGCTCCTCCTACACAGCAAGCATGATGCTTATTGCTGGGAGGAGCTGTAATCATCGGAGGAGCCAGCTGAGTATTTACTGTTTTTTTTTTTTTTTTTTGAGTTATGAAAGGGCATATCTGGGCAAAGAAACTGTGAAGGGGCACATATCTGGGCATGACTACTGTGAAGGAGTCACATGTGAGCATTACTACTGTGAAGGGGGCACAATGTGGACATAACTAATAATGTTGAGCGAAGTTTTAAAAAATTTGATTCGGCTGCTTTGCCGAATCTCAAAAAGAAATTTGCTTTGTGACGAATTAACTCCATGGTGAACGGAGGCCACTGTATGGCAGCGGTCTGAGGCATCCATATATGTTAAACGGATGGGAAAAACATGATGTGAACCCAGCCTTATTTATGTTATGTAGTTTCAGTCCAGATTAATTACAGATTACTTTTTTAAAAAGAGGCAAAAAAAAAAAGTCTGACCCCTGTGTATGTGTGTTGGGATTGATTGGGGTATAACATTTCTAGACAAAAGAGTTAGGTTTAAAGTTGCACCAAATTTAAGTTCAACAAATTTCGACATTTGATAAGTTTAGCACAAAAGTGCACCAATACCAATACAAAACTTCAAATATTCCCCTTATGATAAATTTCCCCCATGACTTTGATTCGTCCAGAGAATGAGGGAAATGGTTGTGACATGCTTTACATCAGATGCTCTGATGTTGGAATTACTGCGGCTCTGGAGATTACTTGTTGTGTAACTTCTTGCTTTATTGGCTTTGGTTCAGTTAACGCTACACATGTTTCGTAAGAGTGATTCAGTCTAAGCCATTAGTCCTCCATGGACACGTGCTATAAGACAGTGATTTTCAACCAGTGTAGTCTAGGCCCTTCTGTAGGCTGATAGCTGTAGGCTGCCTGGGCATGATGGGAGTTGTAGTTTTGCAACAGCTGGAGGCACACTGGTTGAAAATCACTGCTATAAGACTCTATGCTGGAAAGATACATCCGAATCTGAAGACCTTGCAGTAATACAGTTGTTTCAACTGTGATGAGCATGTTTACAGTGACCACACTTTATAGCCGGTCTTCACTGTTAATGGCCATGCGGTATTGAAGGTGCCGCTAAGTCTATTAACAAAGAAGACTGGATATACAGTGCAGTCTTCATTAGTAAAATAATAGGCTTCTGTGGACTAAAAAGGCTGTACGGTTCTCACCTGCAGCCGACCACGCCCCGAACAGCTCATGACTGCGTCGTGTGGTTGCACCCTCAAGCCACTAGTCCATTAAGGCCCTGTTCACACGTCAGTTATTTGATCAGTTATTGTGAGCCAAAACCAGGTGCGGGTCAAAAACACAGAACAGTTGCAGATCTTTTCATTATACCTTATCTCTGTGTATCCTCTACCCCTGGTTTTGGCTTACAAAAACTGATGGAAATAACTGATCAAATAACTGATATGTGAACAAGGCCTAACAATGAAGACTGGATATAAAGTGCAGTCTTCATTAGTTAAATAATAGGCTTCTGCAGACTCATGCATACGACCATGTGCCGGCCAGGCCCGTGCTGTGGACCGAAAATTGCGGCCCGCAATGCACGGGAACTGACAGTGGGGCTGCCGCATGCAGATCGCAGACCCATTTACTTGAATACATGCATTCCTTTTTTTTGCGGTGTGGAGGCATGGACAGAAACCCTACGAAAGCACTCCGTAGTGCTTCTGTGGGGTTCTGTGCCTCCGTTCCTCACTGATCTTTGGGATTGCGGACCCATTTAAGTGAATAGGTCAGCATCCATAATGCGGTGCCAGAACAGCCAGGGCCCGTATTTTGCAGACCCACTGTTTGCGGGCCGCCATATGGACCCGGCTGGCACACAGTCGTGTGCATGAGCCCTAACTGGCTGCACGGTTCTTGATTGCAGCCGGTCACCCCCAGAACGGTTCACGACCTCACAGCGTGGTTGTACCCTCAAGCCGCCAGTCCATTAACAATGAAGACTGGATGTACAGTGCAGTCTTCGTTAAATAATAGGCTTCTGCGGACTAACTGGCTGCGTGGTTCTCAACCGCAGCCGGCCACCCCCAGAACGGCTCAGGAACGCGCCGTGTGGTTGTACCCTCAAGCACATAGATCACATTTGCTTGCTCTGTGGGTTTTTTCTGCATGTCATATCACTGACTGAAACTAATTTCAGGACTAAATGGGTAAAAAAAAAGAAAGGAAGTTGAACTGATATCTTTCTCTTTGTGAAATCCTATACTGAACCTGGGAGCCGCTTGCTGTGCTTACCTAATGGTGCAGAGCCTTGCTTCTCTGGCCTCTTCTACAGTCAGTTGAGCTGGGAGGAAGGTTTCTGCTTCAAGCAAGCTCTTTCCCATCCAAAGACAAATTTTATTAGAGTACTTTGCATATGTGACCACTGCTCCTTCCATTTCCGTGGGACTGCCTGAGTACAGTGTTCAACCATCTCTGCCGGTACTGTAGACAGTGAATTGAGGGGTGCTCACTCATGCACACTACTACGCCATTCAATAGGATATCTGATAAATGTTGTTTGCCAGCCAACCCTTTTAATTCCTTGACTTCACAGATATACTCCACCTTTTTAACAAATCTTTATTTTCAAAAGAAATACGAGTCTGTACACCACCACAGAGATTCAATCCCCACACAGGCACCATTTGACTCACTCTTCCTCCTCCTTGCTGGTGGCACAAACACGTTGTCCTTCACTGCCCACCAGCAGTAGGCCCAGCCGTTGTCTTCTCAGGCTCTTCAGTAAGGCCTCCCAGCCTCTTCCTGGCTCTTAGGGCCAGAATGTCTGCACTTTAGTTTTTTCTAGCGTATGCCTTGACATTTCAGGTTACTTTAGACACCTTCCCCTAGGTGAGGGTGCCCAAGCTTTACGTTTTCTAGCTGTTAGTAATCTACTCGTGTACTGGCCTATTCCAGTTTACCAACTCTGACCCTCCACTTTTTACCCTTTGAGCCTGTTTACTATATTAACCCTTTGCTGCCTGCTCTGACCTCTGACTTGTTTCACGGATTCACATGCATGCTGCGGCCTTGACCTCTGCCTATTTCCTGGCTACGAGTATTGCCAGGACCCTCTGTGCCTTGCGCCAATGTCTGTGACACCCATGGGCAAGCTGCCAACTACAAGAGGTATCGGCCTGGTGATTCCCCTGCATTGAAATCTAGATCCATGTAAAGGGTGAAAACAAGGGGACTGCCAGGATAATGCCCTTTGGACTAGTTGGTTGGCACAGTGTCATCATTTCATCTAGAAAGTACCATTATTTCCACTAGAAAATACGATAATTAGAATAAAAAAAATCTGTGATCAGAAAATAAAAACAGATTAGAAAAAATTAAATAAATAAAATAAAATATATATGGATATGTTTTGCTATCTGGTTGTAACTGGCAGAAAAAAAAATTGGTGACACATTCCCTTTAAATTCTTAACTAAGGCCCCTTTCACACAAGCGAGTTTTCCGCGCGGGTGCAATGCGTGACGTGAACGCATAGCACCCACAGTGAATCCTGACCCATTCATTTCTATGGGTCTGTGTACATGAGCGTTTTTTTTCACGCATCAGTTCTGCGTTGCGTGAAAAACGCAGCATGTTCTATATACTGCGTTTTTCACGCAGCCCTGGCTCCATAGAAGTGAATGGGGCTTCAGTGAAAAACGCATTGTATCCTGAAGCAAGTGCGGGTGCAATGCGTTTTTCACTGATGGTTGCTAAGAGATGTTGTTTGTAAACCTTCAGTTTTTTATCACGCGCGTGAAAAACGCATCAAAACGCATCGCACCCGCATGGAAACAACTGAACGCAATTGCAGACAAAACTGACTGAACTTGCTTGCAAAATGGTGCGAGTTTTCCTGAACGCATCCGGACCTAATCCGTGACGCTCGTGTGAAAGAAGCCTAATACAACAGTTTTTGATCTGCTGAATGAACCAGTTTGTCCTTTTCACACCTAAAGGCCTCTTGCACATGACCATGTCCGTTTTGTGGACTGCAAATTCTGGATCTGCAAAACACAAATACGAGTCTGAAGTAATGTGTTTAAGGCCATGGCTACTCGACGACATGTGTCGTGGGACCTCTTGTCACTGAAAAGTCACGCAACATTTTTTGTAATGATAGTCAGTGGTGTTGGACAAAAAATGCAACTTGGATGCATTTTCTGTGACTGTCGCAGTTTCAGCATATCGCATGTCACAACACCATTGACTATCATTACAAAAAATATTGCATGACTTTTCAGCGACAAGAAGTCGGGCGTCACATGTCGCCGTGTAGCCATAGCCTAACAGGAAAGGTTGAGAAAAAACATTTCTTTTCTTTTCTTTCTTTTTTTTTGTAAGAGGAAATTTTTGCCCTCTAGTGTTAATATAACCATGGTAAGATCAGAAAAAATATTTCCTTTAAATGTGGTTGGGTATCTCCCTCTAGTGGCCGTATAAGAAAGTTTACAAAAAATTTTTGGAACTATTCAATATATACTTTATAATTTTCTTTCTGTGCTTTATCAGTTGCACAATAAAAAAAACTATTAAAATGAACGTCTTTGAAAATTCTGAATGTTATCTACATACTGACACCCATAATTTTAACACATGGTTATATTAATTAGACGAAGTGCATTATTAATCTAGATGGACTTCTAGCAGGCCCTGTCATAGTTGCAACACTGCTTATGTTCATAACAGAACCGTGACAACTATGGTGGATATGTTGAACAGATACCATCAGGTTATCATTAAGGTTCTGGTAATTATGATGACAAAGATCGCGCAGGAGATTGTGCCTTATATTTATAGTGCTTCTGTATGGAGAATGCTGTCACTTCAGTCCTGAACTATGTACTGAAGAAGATATAGAAACACTGTCGATATGCCATGAATGCTTAAGACTAATTAAAGTGCCATGATGACCCCTGTTCACTAAAATGGGTATGTAAACATCAGGCAAGAAGTGATGAAATAAGGTGGTCTGGTCTGATGAATTATGTTTTCATTCTTAATATATAGTACTAATGCCCCATTGTGTCCCTTAGTATATCATAATGTCCCTTGTGGCTCTTAGAAAAATAAAAACTTTCATACACCTTAACCTGATCCCCTGGTGTGCTCTTATAGCACCCCCTGTGCTGGGCATGGATGCTGATGTGTACATGGTCTGATGTTCTGTAGGCCTCAGTCCTAAAATGGCTTGTAGCTATGGCATATGCCCTTGGAACAGAGGCGTAGCTAGAGGTTCAGCACAGGGGGGGCGAAACATACTTGAGTGGGCCCCCCACTTGGCTTCCCAAACGCACGTTTCCAACTTCACAGGCACATACTACTAGTTGTGGTTATAATATTGTATTAGAAAGATGACTATATAAACTGCTAGATCATCTATGCTGTTAAGTACAGTACAATAGACTTTCCACATACCCTACTCTAAATACTCTACCACATAATGCAGTGAAATATAGGAGTAATAGGAGTAAAAAACAAGAGGACTCCTATGTTAAAGGAAACCTGTCCACAGTTTTTACATCACTAAACTAACAGTCCCCTGCCCCCATCAGACCTCAGATCATCAGAATGTGCCCCCCATCAAACCTCAGATCAGTGTATTGTGCCCCATCAGACCTCAGATCAGCGTATTGTGCCCCATCAGACCTCAGATCAGCAGAATATGCCCCCATCAGACCTCAGATCAGCGTATTGTGCCCCATCAGACCTCACATCAGCCTACTGTGCCCCCATCAGACCTCACATCAGCGTATTGTGCCCCATCAGACCTCAGATCAGCGTATTGTACCCCATCAGACCTCAGATCAGCAGAATGTGCCCCCATTAGTCCTCACATCAGCCTACTGTGCCCCCATCAGACCTCAGATCAGCGTATTGTGCCCCCATCAGACCTCCGATCAACAGAATGTGCCCCCATCAGACCTCATATCAGCAGACTGTGCCCCCCATCAGACCTCATATCAGCAGACTGTGCCCCCATCAGACCTCATATCAGCCTACTGTGCCCCTATCAGACCTCAGATCAGCGTATTGTGCCCCCATCAGACCTCAGATCAGCAGACTGTGCCCCCATCAGACCTCATATCAGCAGACTGTGCCCCCATCAGACCTCATATCAGCCTACTGTGCCCCTATCAGACCTCAGATCAGCGTATTGTGCCCCTATCAGACCTCAGATCAGCGTATTGTGCCCCCATCAGACCTCAGATCAGCAGACTATGCCCCCATCAGACCTCATATCAGCAGACTGTGCCCCCATCAGACCTCATATCAGCAGACTGTGCCCCCATCAGACCTCATATCAGCCTACTGTGCCCCTATCAGACCTCAGATCAGCGTATTGTGCCCCCATCAGACCTCAGATCAGCGTATTGTGCCCCCATCAGACCTCAGATCAGCAGACTGTGCCCCCATCAGACCTCAGATCAGCAGACTGTGCCCCCATCAGACCTCATATCAGCAGACTGTGCCCCCAATCAGACCTCATATCAGCAGACTGTGCCCCCATCAGACCTCATATCAGCCTACTGTGCCCCTATCAGACCTCAGATCAGCGTATTGTGCCCCCATCAGACCTCAGATCAGCAGACTGTGCCCCCATCAGACCTCATATCAGCAGACTGTGCCCCCATCAGACCTCATATCAGCAGACTGTGCCCCCATCAGACCTCATATCAGCCTACTGTGCCCCTATCAGACCTCAGATCAGCGTATTGTGCCCCCATCAGACCTCAGATCAGCGTATTGTGCCCCCATCAGACCTCAGATCAGCAGACTGTGCCCCCATCAGACCTCATATCAGCAGACTGTGCCCCCATCAGACCTCATATCAGCAGACTGTGCCCCCATCAGACCTCAGATCAGCGTATTGTGCCCCATCAGACCTCAGATCAGCGTATTGTGCGCCCATCAGACCTCAGATCAGCAGACTATGCCCCCATCAGACCTCATATCAGCAGACTGTGCCCCCCATCAGACCTCATATCAGCAGACTGTGCCCCCATCAGACCTCAGATCAGCGTATTGTGCCCCCATCAGACCTCAGATCAGCAGACTGTGCCCCCATCAGACCTCAGATCAGCAGACTGTGCCCCCATCAGACCTCATATCAGCAGACTGTGCCCCCATCAGACCTCATATCAGCCTACTGTGCCCCTATCAGACCTCAGATCAGCGTATTGTGCCCCCATCAGACCTCAGATCAGCGTATTGTGCCCCCATCAGACCTCAGATCAGCAGACTGTGCCCCCATCAGACCTCATATCAGCAGACTGTGCTCCCATCAGACCTCATATCAGCAGACTGTGCCCCCATCAGACCTCAGATCAGCGTATTGTGCCCCCATCAGACCTCAGATCAGCGTATTGTGCCCCATCAGACCTCAGATCAGCGTATTGTGCCCCCATCAGACCTCAGATCAGCAGACTATGCCCCCATCAGACCTCATATCAGCAGACTGTGCCCCCATCAGACCTCATATCAGCAGACTGTGCCCCCATCAGACCTCATATCAGCAGACTGTGCCCCCATCAGACCTCATATCAGCAGACTGTGCCCCCATCAGACCTCATATCAGCAGACTGTGCCCCCATCAGACCTCAGATCAGCGTATTGTGCCCCCATCAGACCTCAGATCAGCGTATTGTGCCCCATCAGACCTCAGATCAGCGTATTGTGCCCCCATCAGACCTCAGATCAGCAGACTATGCCCCCATCAGACCTCATATCAGCAGACTGTGCCCCCATCAGACCTCATATCAGCAGACTGTGCCCCCATCAGACCTCATATCAGCAGACTGTGCCCCCATCAGACCTCATATCAGCAGACTGTGCCCCCATCAGACCTCATATCAGCAGACTGTGCCCCCATCAGACCTCAGATCAGCCCACCCAGCCACATAGGATTAAAATAAAAAACTTTACTTACATGTTCTGCGCTGCGGCTGCCCTCCGGTCCGCGCTCCGCTCTCTTCCCTGGCCCGCGCACACTATGACCTGACGCTGCGTGCAGCGTCAGGTCATAGTGCGCGCCGCCAGGGAAGAGAGCAGAGCGCGGACCGGAGGGCAGCCGCAGCGCAGAACAGGTAAGTAAAGTTTTTTATTTTAATCCTATGTGGCTGGGTGGGCTGATCTGAGGTCTGATGGGGGTCCCTAAATACAAGTGAGCGCTTCCATAATGGAAGCGCTCACTTGTATTCGCCTGATAGTAGGCAAGGTCATCCTTGCTGGGGCCCCCCTGAGTCACTGGGCCCGGAGCCGTCGCCCCCCCTGCCCCCCCGGTAGCTACGCCACTGCCTTGGAATGCTTATGAACTATGGGCCTCATAGTATCATTTGCACCTGAGAGGCTGAATTCGGGATGGGTGTATCCCCTCCCTCCCTTATTCTTATTTGCTGATTCTTGCCTGGGTCATCTGAAGGTAAGTAATAATGTCATGCACAGGTTACAAATTGTTCTGGAAGGTCTTGTGCAGGTGAAGATCTGCCTGTTGATTGGTTACTTCTGGTGGGAATTCAGTGTAAAAAGGTTTTATGAGATTTTAGTACTGAAGGAGAACCCTCTAGAGAAGAGAAGGCAGCGATGCTCCTTTGAGTGCCACAGCCTCCTCCATGCTCACCAAGGGCAGTGCCGTACACTGCATTGTGGCTGTGCTTGGTATCGTGCTCAGCCCCAATCACTTCAATGTGGCTGAGCTGAGTTTAGGCCATGTAACTGATGAACGTGTCTTCACTGGCCTAGGAAAAGCTTAGAGAAGGCCTCAGCACTGCTGCCTTCTTGAACAACTGATTAGCGGGGGTCCCGGATTTTGGACCCCCCACCGATCAAATACTGATAACCTATCCAGAGGACAGGTCATCAATATTAAAATCTTGGAAAACCCCTTTAAAGAGGTGAAAAGTGCAGGAAGTGCCCACTGAAGAGAAGAAGTTAGCAGCAGTGAACTGAGATGTGGAGCCCCATAAAGGTACTTTTGAAACAGCTGATTTTGAAAGCAGAAATTTCCAGAGGAGAACTCTGGCTGATAAAATGCCTTGAAGGCTAGCCTTCATCAGTAGAGAGGTTGGAGAAAGCAGAAGAATCTGGAAGGATGTAGCAGATCAGGTGAAATAAGTTGTCATCAGGAGAAGCTACAGGACCAACAGCACTACAAAGAAGGGGGTCTTCCAAAGAAGAGGCAGGACAAGTCCGAATATACATATTTCCCACCAAATCCTGAGCCTAGGAAAGCATGAAGCAAGTCGCAGCAGGGCCTGGACAGTTAAATCTGTCAGGTGAAAGGAGTCAGAGCTGGTTATGGAGGGAGCCAGGTGACACTGACAGGAATGAGAGGGTAAGCAGGAGCTTTCTGAGCATCCTCCCACTGTTAATGCTGATTCTGATATTGACTATAGCTTAATTATTAAAATTATTAAGGTTGTTTCTGAAGTTTAAGCTAAGCCAAGTTCTGGGGATATTGTAAATAAAGGAGAAGTTTTTAAATTATCTCCTATCCATAGGATAGGGCATAACTAGTCAACTGGTGGGACCGATACCAATAACGAGAAAGGGTGTCCTGTTCCCCCACTCTGATTTAGTGGCAGGTCATGCATGAGAATTGCCACTACATTTATTCTCTATGGGACCGCCGAAGATAGCCAAGCACTGTATAGGGAGAACAAATGGAGCAGCAGTGGGCATGCACGATCTTCCGCTCCATTAGAACGGAGGAACGAGAACTCCGTTCTCATGATCAGTGGGGATCCCAGCGGTTGGATGCTCAGAGATCAGCTAGTTATGTCCTATCCTGTGCATAGGGAATCATTTAAAAACTTGGCAAAACCCCTTTAAGAACGTGTGGTGTAATCCTCAGAACAGCGATGAGGTTTGTGAATCTGTAATGACACCTAGTGGCAGGCCAGTGATGATGTTTCTGAAACATGTACTGTATGAAAGAGGCAACTGCTTGTGAATTATCCTTTCTGGGCTAATATGTCTAATGCAGTGAAGGAAAAAATTGGAGAGATGAGTTTATTATGTTTTTATCATTGCTACCATCTAATAAACATGCTTTTAAGCAAGAAAAAAGGATAAAAAGGCTGATGAGGATAGAAATTGTTCTGCTCCAAGATCTTCTCATAACTGGTTGCAAGCTTTTGCCACGACTGTAGCTTGTTTTGCGGTCCGCAAATTATGGATCTGCAAAACACAGATACTGGCCGCGTGCAGAACTTCCAGCCCTCTATACAACAGTCCTGTCATTCTCCGAAAGTCGGACAAGAATAGGACATGTTCTATCTTTTGCGGGTGCTATGGAATGGACATAGGGATACAGACAGCACATAGTGTTCTGTCCACATCTTTTGCAGCACCATTGAAGTGCATGGGTCCACACCCGACCTACAAAAAATGCGGATCTGATGCAGAAAAAAATACGTTTGTGTGCATGAGCCCTTTTTCTGGAGCGTTGGGAGAAAAATTCCCGTATAGGTGTTCAGGTGTGTTCCAGGCCTGGACATAATATTAGAAGCATACTATAATTAGAGATGAGCGAATTATGCAAAATTTTATTCGCCGAACATTCGCCGAACTTTTCCTAAGATTCGTATATTCTATGAATAGATTCGTTGAATTTGCGTACAAAATATACGTAATTATATGGCTTTTAGCGAACATTCGCGCACTAATAACGAACGTCAGGTAAAAAGGTACGCAACCTCTTTGAACACGTATGCATAAGCGTACAAAGTGCGTACGAAAATGACGGGCTTTGCTGAAGAGGAATGGTGGAGCAGGAGGAACGCTCTGAGTCTGACCCCTGGCTTCATATGGATACTGTATCAGCAAATAACAGCAGATCATCCGGCTGAGACTGAATTGAGCGTGCCATCCATTACACTACTTCATCCACTTTCTCCTCCACTGCAATTTTGCGCCTCGGTGGGTCAGCCTGGTGGAACAATGGCCAAGTATTGCGAATACTACTAGTAAATGCTCCGGCTACAGGTCCTTTGGCACTTCTGCCCTATGTCACCTTCTCCTTTTTTTTATAGCTCGAGGTCTGGCTGGAACTGGACCCCTTTTTGCTTATCCATTCCAGACATTTTTCAATTCACTCTGTGGCCCCGCAGCTGGTCTTTGTCCCTGTATCTCCCTGTCTCTCCCTGTCTCTCTCTGTCTCTCTCTCCCTGCCTGATTAATTACTAGAATCAATAAATAACAAATAGAGGAGCGCTCACCCAGGTCCAGCACGACCGCCAAGCAAACCAATTGGCTAAAATTCACAAGATATAATCATAAAGGTCGGCTCATTGGTACATTGAGTATTTATTAAACTGTTTCTTATATTACCAATATACATTAAAAAACATTTAACAAAATATTTATCACAATAACAACTATTGTAAATACATTGAATGCATTCAACCCCTTTAAAACATGTGCGCTTTTATGTCTTTCCAGTCCTCTTTAATACATTCACTGCTGAGCTCTCGCAGTGAACTAGTTGGTTAGTGGCTCATGTGCAACTGCTTGATTGATCGGATAGTCACAGTAACATATATTATACTGGTTTTCATAGCGCTGGATTACATTTGTCCATTTTTTTAATAAATACTGCAGTGGGAATCTATTACTTGAGGACGATATCTGAAAACCAGTATAATACAGTCATGGCCAAAAGTTTTGAGAATGATACAAATGTTAATTTTTACAAAGTCTACTGCTTCAGTTTTTATAATGGCAATTTGCATATACTCCAGAATGTTATAAAGAGTGATCAGCTTAACAGCAATTACTTGCAAAGTCAATATTTGCCTAGAAAATGAACTTTATCCCCCAAAACACATTTCAACATCATTGCAGCCCTGCCTTAAAAGGACCAGTTAACATCGTTTCAGTGATTGCTCCATTAACACAGGTGTGGGTGTTGATGAGGACAGGGCTGGAGATCAATCTGTCATGATTAAGTAAGAATGACACCACTGGACACTTTAAAAGGAGGCTGGTGCTTGGCATCATTGTTTCTCTTCTGTTAACCATGGTTATCTCTAAAGAAACACGTGCAGTCATCATTGCACTGCACAAAAATGGCCTAACAGCGAAGAGTATCGCAGCTAGAAAGATTGCACCTCAGTCAACAATCTATCGCATCATCAAGAACTTCAAGGAGAGAGGTTCCATTGTTGCCAAAAAGGCTCCAGGGCGCCCAAGAAAGACCAGCAAGCGCCAGGACCGTCTCTTAAAAGTGTTTCAGCTGCGGGATCGGGCTACCAGCAGTGCAGAGCTTGTTCAGGAATGGCAGCAGGCAGGTGTGAGTGCATCTGCACGCACTGTGAGGCGGAGACTCTTGGAGCAAGGCCTGGTCTCAAGGAGGGCAGCAAAGAAGCCACTTCTCTCCAGAAAAAACATCAGGGACAGACTGATATTCTGCAAAAGGTACAGGGAGTGGACTGCTGAGGACTGGGGTAAAGTCATTTTCTCTGATGAATCCCCTTTTCGATTGTTTGGGACATCTGGAAAACAGCTTATTCGGAGAAGACGAGGTGAGCGCTACCACCAGTCTTGTCTCATGCCAACTGTAAAGCATCCTGAAACCATTCATGTGTGGGGTTGCTTCTCAGTCAAGGGAATCGGCTGTCTCACAGTCTTGCCTAAAAACACAGCCATGAATAAAGAATGGTACCAGAATGTCCTCCGAGAGCAACTTCTCCCAACCGTCCAAGAGCAGTTTGGCGATCAACAATGCCTTTTCCAGCATGATGGAGCACCTTGCCATAAAGTAAAGGAGATAACTAAATGGCTCAGGGAACAAAACATAGAGATTTTGGGTCCATGGCCTGGAAACTCCCCAGATCTTAATCCCATTGAGAACTTGTGGTCAATCATCAAGAGACGGGTGGACAAACAAAAACCTACAAATTCTGACAAAATGCAAGCATTGATTGTGCAAGAATGGACTGCTATCAGTCAGGATTTGGTCCAGAAGTTGATTGAGAGCATGCCAGGGAGAATTGCAGAGGTCCTGAAGAAGAAGGGTCAACACTGCAAATATTGACTTGCTGCATTAACTCATTCTAACTGTCAATATAAGCTTTTGTTACTCATAATATGATTGCAATTATATTTCTGTATGTGATAAAAACATCTGACAAACACACATAAAAACCAGAGGGCAGCAGATCATGTGAAAATAGAATATGTGTGTCATTCTCAAAACTTTTGGCCATGACTGTATATGTTACTTTGACTATCCGATCAATCAAGCAGTTGCGCATGAGCCACTAACCTACTAGTTTACTGCGAGAGCTCAGCAGTGAATGTATTAAAGGGGACTGGAAACACATAAAAGCGCACATGTTTTAAAGGGGTTGAATGCATTCAATGTATTTACAATAGTTTTTATTGTGATAAATATTTTGTTAAATGTTTTTTAATGTATATTGGTAATATAAGGTACAGTTTAATAAATACTCAATGTACCCAGAAAGATTATCAAAATTAGGCTTATTCACTTTAGAAAAAAGACGACTGAGGGGAGATCTAATAACTATGTATAAATATATCAGGGGTCAGTACAGAGATCTCTCCCATCATCTATTTATCCCCAGGACTGTGACTGTGACGAGGGGACATCCTCTGCGTCTGGAGGAAAGAAGGTTTGTACACAAACATAGAAGAGGATTCTTTACGGTAAGAGCAGTGAGACTATGGAACTCTCTGCCTGAGGAGGTGGTGATGGTAAGTTCACTAAAAGAGTTCAAGAGGGGCCTGGATGTATTTCTGGAGGGTAATAATATTACAGGTTATAGTTACTATAGATGGGTCGTTGATTCAGGGAGTTATTCTGATTGCCTGATTGGAGTCGGGAAGGAATTTTTTTCCCTAAAGTGGGGAAAATTGGCTTCTACCTCACAGGGTTTTTTTTTCCTTCCTCTGGATCAACTTGTAGGAAAACAGGCCTAACTGGATGGACAGATGTCTTTTTTCGGCCTTATAAACTATGTCACTATGTTACTATGTTACCAATGAGCCGACCTTTATGATTATATCATCTGATTAATTACTAGCCCTGAACTGGCCCTGCACTTGCCCTGTAGTATCCCTGATATGTGTAATATGGATTCCCAGAGCAATTACACCCCAATTTTCACAAAACAGGTCTCAGAGTCTCAGAACTTCACACACAGTGCTTCTGCTCATCTCAGCAGTCGCATCAGAAGTGATGCGTCACTGGCTTACCGAGCCTGAGCCAATCAGAGCAAGCCCTGCCCACCAGGTCAGGTGACCGCTTTCTTCCCGGGCTTTTGCACATGATAAACGAACTAACAGTAAAATTTCGCTAATGAATTGAATTCGTACGCCACAGTAACTTATACGTAGCAATAGCGTATAAATTATAGGACAAAGTACTGTATGTAGCTAATGCGTACAAAACCGAAGCGAATCACCTAATATTCGGATTCGCTTCGCAGCTAAAAATTTCCAAGATTCGATACGAATCGGCGAATAGATTCGCTCATCTCTAACTATAATTTCGGTGTACACAAATAAGAATTGACCAGCTCACCTCCTCATAAGAACTCCTGTGCGTGAATAGGGCCAAGTAAGTCCATTCATGAAAATCCAAATCAAATGCGCTTTATTTTTTTACATAGCAATAACTACAGATACTGACCCTCCACCAGCAGTTGGCACGTTTCGAACAAAAATGTTCTTAATCAGTGGCATGGCATGGTACACCTACCATGAATTATTTAGACAAAAATTGTCTGTACATCAGAGCAGGGGCGGACACAGACAGCAGAGGGCCCCTGAGCAAGGAATGTGTCTGGGCCACCCCCGCCTTTCCCAAACCAAATTCTCAACCTGACCAATGGTGTCCTAACATTACATACAGCAATACAAAACACACAGGGTAAGACTACTTTCACACATGCAGCACTACGCTCCAGCCACCTGATTTGGCAGAGAATGCAAGAAATTGGCCGGACACAAACTCAGGCATGCAGCAGTTTGTGTCCTGCTGATTCTTGGCATTTTTGCCAGATTGTGGCCGGATCTCTGCCTGACCCCAATATAGTTAATGGGGCCGGCGGGCATTTTGCATCCAGCAGTGCCGGAGCTGGTCACATGTGAATGAAGCCTAATACAGGTCCAAATACCTTGTACATCCAGTGACGTCTTCTTAGATGTAGATGTTCTCTTTCGTCATCTTCTCCTTTAAGACCAGACCGCCATGATGATTTCTTTCAGCCATGTCTTCTCTCTGTGGAGTTTGACAAACAGACATTTTAGTTTCCTACTTTTCCATCATTCTCCCGGCCAGCCAATGTCCCCATAGTGCCCTCATAATGTGTGCCAATGCCCCCTACTGTGTGCCCAAAAAACCCTCTTAGTGCCCCTATACAATGACCCCAATAGTGCTCCTCTCCCCCCCTTCTCCATTGTGCCCCCCATGTCTGCCAGTATATAAGATAGGGCCCCCCATAGTGATCCTCCCCCTCCATAGTGCCCTCATGTGTGCCAGTGTATAAGATAGGACTCCCAGTAGATGCCCTCATAGTGCTCCCCTCCCCTTTTTCTCCATACTATCCCCCATGTGTGTCAGTATACAAGATAGGGCCCCCATAGTGCTCCTCCTCCATAGTGCCCCCCATGTGAGCCAGCATATATATATAGGGCCCCCCATAGTGGTCCTCCTCCAGAGTGCCCCCCATAGTGCTCCTCCTCCTCCATAGTGTCCCCCATGTGAGCCAGTATATATGATAGGGCCCCCATAGTGCCTATATATATATATATATATATATATATATATATAGGGCCCCCCATAGTGCTCCTCCTAGATAGTGCCCCCATAGTGCTCCTTCATAGTGCCCCCATTGTGCTCCTCCTCCATAGTGGCCCCCCCAGTGATCCTCCTTCATAGTGGCCGCCCATAGTGCTCCTCCTCCATAGTGCCCCCATTGTGCTCCTCCTCCATAGTGCCCCCATTGTGCTCCTCCTCCATAGTGCCCCCCATAGTGTTCCTCCTCCATAATTCCCTCCATAGTGCCCCCATAGTGCTCCTTCTCCATAGTAGCCCCCATAGTGTTTCTCCTCCATAGTGTGTGCCAGCTTAAATGAAAAAAATTAACACTTATACTTACCTCCTTGCCTCTGTCAGCTACATGATGCAGGCCCCCGTTCCTCTGAGCACTAGGCCTGTAGCCTATTAAGAGGAACTGGTAAGGGAGACGCCTCTCCCTCCCTTGCCCCGCATTATCCATCTGTATAGTATGAATGTGTACAGATGAATATAGAGATGAGCGCTTCCGAAATGGAAGCGCTCATCTCTCCCTGCCGCTGGTAAGAAAGGGCCCCCTCCGGCCCTGGGCCCCTGTGCAGCCGAACCGGCTGCACAGGCGGTATGTCCGCCCCTGCATCAGAGGATGAAGTAGGGAGTAAAGGACATTGAACTTTGGATCAACTGAAGTCCTTCTCCACAGTTAGGCTTCATTCACACGACCGTATTATGTTTCCGTGTCCGTTCTGTTTTTTTTGCGGACCGTATGCGGAACCATTCATTTCAATGGGTCAGCAAAAAAAACGGAAGGTACTCCGTGTGCATTCCGTTTCCGTATGTCCGTATTTCCGTTCCGCAAAAAAGATAGAACATGTCCTATTCTTGTCCATTTTGCTGACAAGGATAGGCATTGTTACAATGGATCCGCAAAAAAAACGGAAACACGGATGCCATACGGAACGTCATCCGTTTTTTTTGCGGATCCGCAATTTGCGGACCGCAAAACACATACGGTCGTGTGAATGAAGCCTTAGGCTAGTTTGACACTAGGGTTAGTGAGATCTAGCAGTATGCTGACTGCATGTAATGGCATTATATAATACTGTTGAGGGGGCATGGCAATAAATCTTTTAGTCCTCCTCCTGTTCAGGCCCCAAAGCAGCTGCTTCCCCTGCTTCCACTATAGCTACACCCCAGCCTAAGGCTTCATTCACACTACCGTATGTATTCCGTGTCCGTATAAAAACGGAACGGAAGACATACGGAAAGTCTTCCGTAATTTTGCGGACCCATTGACTTTAATGGGGCTACGGACGTGTTTTGCGGCCAAGTATAGGACATGTTTCCTTATTTTTTGCGGAAGAACTTCCGTGATATATGGATGCGGAATGCACACGGAATGCAAAAATGCGGATAAGATACGGAAATGAACATACGGTAGTGTGAATGAAGCCTAAGACTGTAAGATGTAGCCCAAGGTTTAAAAAAAGGTACATTGCTTGCCTATAACGAGACTCAATGTAAGTGGCAGAACAAGTGCTGTTATAGGCAACAGTGTTTGTTTTGTAGCGGCGTACACTCAAAGTTTTGCTGCTTCTACAAGTCTAGCCAGTCTGTAAGTCAACAATCAGCTGGAAAAGAATTGATTGTTAAAGGCAGAGACTGCAGTGAATTTGGAAAGAATGCCCTAGTGGCTAGAAGAGAATGCACACAGGGTGATGGCTGAAATAATATAAAGGTTTTAATTTTTTTTGTTCCAGATTTTACTTTGCAAAAAGTTTGGTTGTAAGGCTTTTTTTTTATCCAAAGCTGATGCGTTTTGTTTATTGCTAGTTAGCCCTGAAGGATTTAATTCCTTGGGATTTCAATTTGTGGGAACATTCTTCTTTGATAAATGCCTGCCAATGAGCTATACCTTATCTTGTTCATATTTGGAGTCTTTTGCAACATTTTGTACAGTGGGTGGTTATAATCTTTGCATTATTTGTGGGTGATTTTATATTTGTTGGCCCAGCAGATTCTATGGCTTGTTTGGAAATATTTGGGAGGTTTTGTAAGGTTTCAGAATTTTGTGGTGTCCCATTAGCATGCTCTTTCCAATTGTGTGGAAGTTTAGAGAGCAGCCAAGAAGGGTGCATGATGGGAGAGGCAGTTTCACAACACCTAAAGTGCCAGAGGTTGCTGACCTCTGCCCTACATACATACTAAGCTCTGACAATTGCCTATACTACAAATTGGTGACTTTTCCTGTCAGGCTGCTCAGCCATGATGGCATATCATAGGCAGGATCACACATCAGTGTAGTGTGCAGTGGGGGCCCATCCCTTCATCCCGCTAGGCAGCTCTGCAAGTAAAGGTGACCAGACCTGCTCACATTCTAGGACAGGTTTGTGGCGGCCATTTTAAATAATTCCAGAGAACCTCTTTAGGGAAGATTTAAACTAGGGTATGGGATTATTTTCTGTCTAGTTTTAATGGTAAAAGCATTTGGCAGAATGATTTTGTTGATAGTGAAATCATCAGCTTGTTTACGGATTTGTCAGGATCTTTAGAATTTGGTGCTTAAGGGAACCTGTCATCTCCAAAACACCCTCTGAACTAGAGTAAGCGGTGTATAGTGTAAGTGGTGCTGAATCCGAATATGTAAGTTTTATTTGCATACTCACTTCCATTCCGATGCTGTGCTCCCACAAACCAGCAGTAAAATGCACTCAGTGGACTCCAGTGCTAACTCACATAATGGAGAGGACTCAAAGAAGAGTCCTCTCAATGTATTTTACTGCAGGTTTGTGGGAGCACATCGTCGTAATGGAAGTGAGTATGAAGATAAAACTTACATATTTGGATTCAGCATCACTTACACTATACACCTATTACTCTAGTTCAGGGGGTGTTTCGGAGATGACAGGTTACCTTTATTTTGATGGGCTCTAGTGTGCTGAAACGTGGCATGAACTCTTGGTTGTCGGCTGGACTGAATAAGAATTTATGGGCTCATTTATCAAACTAGTGAAAAGTAGAACTGGCTTAGTTGCGCACAGCAACCAGTCAGATTTCCCCTTTCATTTTTGACAGCTCCTTTGGAAAATGAAAGATGGAATCTGATTGGTTGTGATTGGGCAACTAAGCCAGTTCTACTTTACACCAGTTTGATAAATGATAACTGTGTGACTGGTACTTTCACTTTGTGCTGATGATCTAAAAACCCTTATCTATAAACTAATAAGAGGTCAACACTTATTTCAGCCACATTCTTAGCAGTAAAATAAGGATTACGCTTTAATGAGTGTTTATAATGTCAGAGAACAGATATAAGGAACCCATTTCCCCCCCCAATTGACGGAAAAGATAAAAAAAATCTACAGGCTAGGATTTCATGTTTTTTTTTAATAAAGACCAATTGAAGAAATTATTTTTAGCTCAGAATAAGTACAATGAACAAAAATTGTCTCCAAAGGTGTACATAGCCTTTAACTCCGTCATGATTGAAACTGAACATTTGTTTTAGGGCTAGGCACATTTCTGGAAAAACTAATAAGATAGAAGACACCTTATCTCGTTCACAGTGGAGTAGATTTTGGGAGCTAGCCAAGTTTGAGTGGGTATTCAATGCCCAGAAGAGCTGTGAATGTTGATATGGTATTACTGGCAAATTTCTGGAAGAGATCATTAGCTCCAAGCATCTGGTCTGGTTACATTGAAGCCTGAAGAAAGTGACATTTATTTTGTAGTGAAGTTCGTTGTTATGGGGAGTTTTAACCTTTGTTCTTTAATAGAGAAGGATTTATCATCTTCTTACATTAATAGGTTATTAGCATCTGTTTTATTTTTCTTAAAGATAGTAGTAAACCAATTAACAATTTCTTCCACATAAAGGGTTGTGCTAGTTATTCAGTATTCAGTGATTGAGAGGCCGATTACTTTAAATGTTTTGGATAAGATAATTGGCGGTGTTCAGTTTGTTTGTGACTCTGCTTATGAGGCTTGCTCATGTAGAACAGTTCTCATAGTGGCAATTTTTGCAGCTTTAAGACTCGAGGTTGGAAATTAATGATCTACTTTTGTCACAATTTGTTGTGCAGATATTTAAGTCTAAGACTGATCAGTCAGGAAAACGTTATCCAAAAGTTACGGTTGAGTGTTTTTAAAGGAGAAAAGCTATATCTAGTTGCTGCAATCTGCAATTATTTATATCTCAAGCTGACAGTGGGCGTCTCATTCCTTATTCATATGGATGCTTCTTCATTAACGAAATTTCAATTTAGATCAGTTTTGAAGAAATATTTGGATTCTATAAGTCTGCTGGCCTCCATATGCAGATCTCTGAATTATTTAAAATAAATTGGTAATTGTCTCTTTTTATCGGTTTCTTATATGGCACATATGCCAGAATGGTTGGGTAGGGAGCCATCTCCCTGCCCTACCACAGACACCAATACAGTTGAGAGTGACAGTCGTCTGATCAATCCCTTTGAAAGTGTTTTTTTTATGACTACTAGTCTCTGGCATTAACTGGGAAACTGTTTTTCCCACTCAGTCATAGAAATAATTATCATGGTGATATTTTTATATACCTTAGATACAGGGGCGTAGCTATAGGGAGTGCAGAGGTAGCAGTTGCATACCATCTCAGGAGCCTGACGGGGCCACAAAGACCGCATAAAAAGACTCTGGTATTATGGAAAGTGCATGCTGGTCAAGTTATACCTCTGTCTCAAAGAAGGGATTAGGTCAAGGATTTGACATTGAGGGTGCTGTTTCAATTTTTTGTCTCAGGCAGCATGAAGGCTATGTGATTCCCTGCCCCTGGTCACAAACCACTGAGGGAAGGGGGGCCCAAGCTGAACTCTTGCACCAGGGCCCATGAGCCTTTAGCTATGGCCCTGCTTAGATATACCACTGCTTAGATTTTGCTTTATAAGACACACCTGATGATGAGATGCACCTAGGTTTTACAGGAGGAAAATAAGAAAATGTTTTTCATCAGACCTCAGATCAGACCACCAATTTTCATCATACTTCAGTTCAGACCACTCAATTATCGGACCCCCAATCTTTATCAGACCTCAGATCAGACCCCCCCAGTCTTTACCAGACCTCCTATCAGACCACATATCACATGGCCCTAACAGTTTGTGTCATGCTGCTCCTACCTGGATATTGTTGCTCCCTGGGGTTAGGCTCCGCAGCAACAAAGGAGTTGCAGTTGGTGGAGTAAGTAGAGTCCAGAAAAGTTTAACATTTTTTACTTGAATAAACTTGCAATAAACTTGTGTCATCCAAACAATACTTGATGTTTCTCTTGGCTCCAGCAGGCTAAGGGTAAACTGACACATAAACATGAATATTTTCCTTTATCTCTCTGCTGCTGTGCTAATCTCTGGCTTCAGTCTGGTTCCTCTCAGCTTCAGTTACTGTTTCTTATGATAGTGAGGTATCCTGTGACCTGTTTTGCTGTGTAAGGGTCTTTGGCTCTGTTTTACCTCTCAGATGTACTAAGTCCTTTTATATATCAAAAGTGGGCTGCTTTCTGAACTACTTTCCTAAAGCTCCTGCAGCAGTGAAGGGGGATGCTCCCTCACCACACCGTGCTACTTCTCTTTTCAACTTCTCCACTCTCGAATCGACTATATATTCCTCCAACCTTTCCCTTGGCAGGAAGCAGGACTAGCCCATTTCTGCCCAAAAGGGGGAGAATGGAATGGTAAGTTCCATTCTATCTAAGGGTACTCTCTGCCAGATACATTTCCCCCTACTGGACAACCAGACACAGTGCATGTAATAACAGTTGCATAACAATATTATTAAGGCACAGCATCAGAGAACCTGGAATTAAATACACAGATGACATTCTCTGCTAGCCATTAGAGACAGTAGCTAGGTGTAAGAATGGTAGTTCCCCCTCTTGGGTACTACGGCAGACCTCCCAATCAGACCACCAAATGTTACCAGACTTCAGATCAGACCTCCCAATAAGACCCCCAATCTTTATTAGACCTCAAATAAGACCCCCCAATCAGACCCCCAATATGTTTCAGACTCAGATCAGGACCACCCCCAATCAGACTCCCAATCCTTATCAGACTTCCGACCAAACATAAAATAAATAAATGAACTTACCTCTCCTGCTCTGTAAGGCGTGCTCTCCCTGCAGTCACTGCTCCCTGGTCTTCTGTCATCCCCACGCTACACTGTGATCTAAAGTGGCACAGCGTCAGGTCATAGAGCACACCTATGGGCACTATGTCCTGGAGCTACATACAGTCAGGATAGTGCAGCGTGGCGTCAGGAAGAAGACTAGGGAGCAATGAGTACAGCCAGCACCAGGAGCTGTACACTCACTGCTCCCTGTGCCTCTTGCATATTAATGAGCTCTTCCATAATGGAAGTGCTCATTAGTATTTGCCCTATAAGACGCACTGCCATTTTCCCCCCACTTTGGGAGGAAAAAAGTGTGTCTTAAAAAAGTGAAAAATATGGTAAGGTGGTTTACATTAACACTTTCAAACATAACAATAGGTAGGTTTTGATTTTACACCTTGTTTGTTGACCCAAAAGTTCTAACACCAGCTACACATAATGGATCATCCTAAGGGTAGGATATAGACTATTTCAATATTTTGTCTTTAGTTATACAGAATATATTTCTCATTATAAAATATTTGACAGAATAGATTATCACACAGAACTGAGAAAACCCATCCTTTACATTACTTAATCTGGGCTGCAACAAAACATTGAAATGGGGATAGAAGTGCTCCACTTTACTGATCTTTTCTATTCTGCATTGTCACAAAAACCAGTTCTACCTCTATTATTACTCCAAATTAAACAATGAAAAGTGCCTTTTAATGAACTAAATATAGATTTATTAAACCTCTCCAGGGAATTTGTCAGTGAATACATTTGCTGCCGCAAAATCGTATTTATTAATGTCGAATGAGCAGTTGTATTAATATTAATCTTTATCCAGTGTGTACAGCCTGTTTCAAATTGCCCCATAGCATTTTATCACATCTCCACCAGTATAGCAAGCTCAAAGAAGATTATGGATAGATTATATTCTAAATAATCTAGTGGCAAGAGAAGGATAGGTTGTAAGGGTCTCCTCGTGTCCAGTGAATTGTGATTTTTATTGCTAAGGATTGGATTTAGGATGGAAAAAGTTATGCTGATTATGCTGTTAAGACTGTTATGTATGTGTTATATTACAGTAATATGGGGTATTTAGGGTAGTATTCTACAGTAGTATTATCAAGACTCTATGGGGCACATTTATTAAGACCAATGTGGTTCCACCAAAGTTATGAAGAGGTGCTGGCCTCTCCATAACTTCAGCGCATCCAGCGCCAGTTCTAAATGTAAGACAGCTTCCTAGCTTTCCACATTTTTTCACGTTACACCCACAAACTTAAATGTATTTTATAGGGATTTTATGTGACAGGCCAACACAAAGTAGCAAGTATGTGTGAAGTGAAAAGAAAATGATGATTTTTAAAATGTAATAAATAAAAATCTGAAAAGTGTGGCATGCATTTGTATTCAGCCCCCTGTACTCTGATAGCTCAAAATAAAATCCAGTGTGACCAGTATTCTCAGTATTATTACAGCTATTCTGTGAAAACCTCAGAGATAGTGTTGAGCAAACTTGTGTTTCACGTTTGGCACCCAAGGTTTAGGTTCGGGTTATCTGAGAATTCCGTTATGGATTCTGCGGACCACAACGGAATCCTATGACGGCATGCACCATGGAAGCCTATAAGAGGCATTTTGCATTGCATTCCGTCATAATAGAAGTCTACAGCTAGCATAGACTTCTATTATGACGGAATGCTATATGGCATGCCTCTTTATAAGCTTCTGTGATGCATGTCATCATAGGATTCCGTTATGGTCTGTGGTAGCGGAATCCATAACAGGATTGTCCGATTACCCGAACCTTGGACACTGAACTTGAAACTCAAGTTCTCTCAACGCTACTTGTTTGTTGAGCTTGTTTTTTAGAGAACATTAGTGATTAAGCAGTATAATGAAGACCAAGGAACACATCACACAGGTCAGAGATAAAGTTTTGTAGAAGTCTAAAGCAGGATTAGGTTATAAAAAATATTCAAATCTATAAACAACTCACAGAACACTGTTCAATCCATCATTGTATGGCACAACTGCAAACCTACCAAGACATGGCTGTTCACCTAAACTGACGACCTGGGCAAGGAGAGCACTAATTAGCGAAGAAGCCAAGAGGCCCATGGTCACTATGGATGAGCTTCAGAGATCCACAGCTTAGGTGTGAGAATCAGTCCACAGGACAACTATTAGTCGTGCACTTCACAATTCTGGCCTTTATGGAAGAGTGGCAAGAAAGCAAGCCATAAGAAGTCCTGTTTACAGTTTGCCACAAGCCATGTAGAGGACACAGCAAACATGTGAAAGAAGGTGCTCTATTCAGATGAATCCAGTTAAACTTTGTAGCCTTTATGCAAAATGTTACGTGTGGCAGAAAACTGATTCTGCCCTGAACACACCATTCCCACTGTCAAACATGGTGGTGGCAGTATCATGCTGTGGGGATACTTTACTTCAGCAGGGAGAGGGAAGCTAGTCAGAGTTGATGAGAAGATGGATGGAGCTAAATACAGAGAAATCATGGAGGAAAACCTGGTAGAGGCTACAAAAGACTTCAGACTGGGGCAGAGGTTCACCTTCCAGCAGGACAACACCCCTAAACATCCAGCCAGAGCTACAATGAAATGGTTTAGATAAAAAGCATAAAGATAAAAGCATATTCATGTGTTAGAATGGCCCAGCCCAAAGTCCAGACCTAAATCCCATTGAGAATCTGTAGCAAGACTTGAAAATTGCTGATCACAGACGTTCTCCATCTAATCTGACTGAGCTTGAGCTATTTTGGAAAGAAGAATGGGCAGCCTCTAGATGTCCAAAGCTGATGGAGACACCCCAAAAGACTTGCAGCTGTAATTGCAGCAAAAATTGTCCTACAAAGTATTGACTCAGGTGGGATGAATACAAATGCACACCACACTTTCCAAATTTTTATTTATTACACATTTTGAGAACCATGTATCATTTTCTTTTCACTTCACACATACAGTATTTGGTACTCTGTGTTCGCCTACACATAAAATCCCAATAAATGACATTAAAGTTTGTGAGCATAATGTGAAAAAATGTGGAAAAGTTCAAGGGATATCAATACTTTTTCAAAGCACCGTACTTCAATACATACATTCACAGATGTTACACAAAAACACACACAGTGACTTGTATATAAGACTTATTACACGTAAGTTTTGTTTTTGGGTCTGGCCTTCTTCTCCCATAGATATCCAGTTTTTTTTCTTGCTGCTTGAAAAAATATATCTTCAATGTGTGCTTGTGATTTTGAATGGTGTTTTTACATTACTATTTTTACTATTGTTTTTTTCCCCACACTGATCTCCAGAGAAAGTGACATTATACATACTTTCCGCTAAGAAGATATACAAAAAAACACCATTAAAAAAGTCTGGTGCTAAAACATACAATATAGGCAAAAAGACCTACAAAAAGTTAAATAAAAAAAATGATCCTCATTTTTTATATATTTTGTTACCAAAAAAAGCCAGGGACAATACTTTGTGTAAAGGAGTGTCATGGCCTTTATTTTAACAGAGAGGGACAGAGCACTCTGGGTGGTTGTATGTAATTATTACTCTTAACACTGCTGTAGAAAGACCTCACATGGGAGATGGCACTGCTGGACAGCGGCAATAAACATCACTAGTATGTCAAGTCAATGAATGAATGTCCTGATGACAGCTGTGCCTGCTGGCAGAGGTCCCAATTGCAGTATAGTGTATTATGCAATAATGTTAAGAGTAGTAATCACAGCCTGCCTCTGCCTCTGTACTCTTGTAATGGGATGGTGGTGTAAACGTGGGGGTTTAACCCTTAACCCTCCTTTGTGTATACCCCTGACTGTACAGAACTATGAATAACCAAACTACTTCTTATTCTATCATACCAATCATTAGCACTGTATAAGTGAAACTAATGAAATACTTGTAATATCACTATATATGCAGCACACCAATTCTCAGGTGAGGCATGGTGGTGGCTGGAGAGGAGGATAGGATTACAGCAACAAGGGTGGTTGTACTCCTCACAGTAGCTAGTCTCTGCTCCAGCTCTTCTTGGGCCGCATATGCAGTGGCCGGTGGGGCACAGCCTTTCTTCCCTTTGGGGCATGCCTGGTGCCTGATGGTGGCTAGGGTGCCCTTGATGTTAGGCAATCAAGTAACAGGTTGAAAGGCAGGAGAACTGGTGGAGAGGGCCGACAAATGATGAACAATGACTAGGCCCACTTTGTTAATTTAAACAGTAAGCGCAATTCTGAGGTATATGACAATACAGGTTACTCCCAAAGGCTGTAAATAGGGTCTGGCAAGTTATTAACCCCCTTTAAGTCATTCTCTAGGAACAGTATGCAACCGTCCCAAAATGACCACAGGTGTGCAACTCCTTTTCCTATATTTTTGTAATATCCAATCTGCAAGGTGCAGTTTTAGATTGAAATTTCAGGGAAAGTTCGATTCGCCACAAAGCTGAATTTCCTCGCTCAAATCAATTTTCCCTGAAATGGTGGCAAGAAAAAAAAACATATTTACCTCATCCATTTGAATGCGAAGAGGCCACTGCGGCCATCTTGATTGAAAGTTCTGTGCAAAATCTTGTGTGACCTATTACATCACTATGCCGCCCATCGTAATGACATCATCACGCACCGTGCAAGATTTCGGGCGGATCTTCAATCAAGATCTCTTTGCGCTCAAATGGATAAGGTGAATATTATTTTTTTTACCCATAAAACCCTGAAAACCCAAATTATTAATTTGATATGTCGCGATCAACGATGAAACAGATTCTGAGGGGTTCAATGACGTTCCCCATCATGGCGTCCGCTACTTACAATGAAATACGCTTTGTGACAAAGTAATTTGTCATGAAGCTAATTTCATCGTGAAATTCCTCTAAGCAGTCAAAGTTTTGTAAACTTTGCTCATCTCTAGTTGTCTCCATTTTGGATTCAGGTTGGACACTCCTAACTAACCCATCCTTTCCACAGACTGTTTTTAGTTAGTGTAGTATAAATAGTTGTAGTCTGCTCTCCCTGAATTTAGAGGCCTGCTGGCACAGGGAGAGGTATCAAATAGAGCAGACACAGTATACTGTACACATGGAGCCTGCTTACCCTGAATCAGACACAGTATACACATGGAGCCTGCTTACCCTGAATTAAGAGGCTGGATGGCACAGAGAGAGTTATCATAGGGTAATTCCCCATCTAGATCACTGCCTTGCATTGGTGGATGGGCACAAATCATTTTGTTCAAAATATATTTGCTATGCACCTCATGTTCATTTTATATAGTGAATATAGTATTAGTTTGTATTTTCTATGATTTCAGAGTGCTGTTGCATTGTGTTTGCTTTTACTTTTGTAATTTCAGCCATGACACCTGCGCCTACACTTCATTTTGCAGGAGAAGCTGGCTAACTTTTGTCTTTACAGTATACCTTTGGAGGTGTGGCAATGCACTTCTATATAAATAATTCTTTCTTTGTTTTTAGTTAGTTTAGTATACAGTACAGACCAAAAGTTTGGACACACCTTCTCATTCAAAGAGTTTTCTGTATTTTCATGACTATGAAAATTGTAGATTCACACTGAAGGCATCAAAACTATGAATTAACACATGTGGAATTATATACTTAACAAAAAAGTGTGAAACAACTGAAAATACGTCTTATATTCTAGGTTCTTCAAAGTAGCCACCTTTTGCTTTGATTACTGCTTTGCACACTCTTGGCATTATCTTGATGAGCTTCAAGAGGTAGTCACCTGAAATGATTTTCTCTTCACAGGTGTGCCCTGTCAGGTTTAAAGTGGGATTTCTTGCCTTATAAATGGGGTTGGGACCATGAGTTGTTTTGGGCAGAAGTCAGGTGGATACACAGCTGATAGTCTTACTGAATAGACTGTTAGAATTTGTATTATGGCAAGAAAAAAGCAGCTAAGTAAAGAAAAACGAGTAGCCATCATTACTTTAAGAAATGAAGGTCAGTCAGTCCGAAAAATTGGAAAAACTTAGAAAGTGTCCCCAAGTGCAGTCGTAAAAACCATCAAGCGCTACAAAGAAACTGGCATACATGAGGACTGCCCCAGGAAAGGAAGACCAAGAGTCACCTCTGCTGCGGAGGATAAGTTCATCTGAGTCACCAGCCTCAGAAATCGCAGGTTAACAGCAGCTCAGATTAGAGACCAGGTCAATGTCACACAGAGTTCTAGCAGCAGACACATCTCTACAACAACTGTTAAGAGGAGACTGTGTGCAGCAGGCCTTCATGGTAAAATAGCTGCTAGGAAACCACTGCTAAGGACAGGCAACAAGCAGAAGAGACTTGTTTGGGCTAAAGAACAGAAGGAATGACATTAGACCAGTGGAAATCTGTGCTTTGGTCTGATGAGTCCAAATTTGAGATCTTTGGTTCCAACCACCGTGTCTTTGCGCGACGCAGAAAAGGTGAACGGATGGACTCTACATGCCTGGTTCCCACCGAGAAGCATGGAGGAGGAGGTGTGATGGTGTGGGGGTGCTTTGCTGGTGACAACTGTTGGGGATTTATTCAAAATTGAAGGCATACTGAACCAGCATGGCTACCACAGCATCTTGCAGCGGTATGCTATTCCATCCAGTTTGCGTTTAGTTGTACCATCATTTATTTATCAACAGGACAATGACCCCAAACAAACCTCCAGGCTGTGTAAGGGCTATTTGACCAAGAAGGGGAGTGATGGGGTGCTACGCCAGATGACCTAGCCTCCACAGTCACCAGAACTGAACCCAATCGAGATGGTTTGGGGTGAGCTGGACCGCAGAGTGAAGGCAAAAGGGCCACAAGTGCTAAGCATCTCTGGGAACTCCTTCAAGACTGTTGGAATACCATTTCAGGTGACTACCTCTTGAAGCTCATCAAGAGAATGCCAAGAGTGTGCAAAGCAGTAATCAAAGCAAAAGGTGGCTACTTTGAAGAACCTAGAATATAAGACATATTTTCAGTTGTTTCACACTTTTTTGTTAAGTATATAATTCCACATGTGTTAATTCATAGTTTTGATGCCTTCAGTGTGAATCTACAATTTTCATAGTCATGAAAATACAGAAAACTCTTTGAATGAGAAGGTGTGTCCAAACTTTTGGTCTGTACTGTATGTAGCTATAGTCTACTATCACTGAATTCAGAAGCCTTCTGGCACCGAGAGAGGTAACAAATGGAGCACACAGTATATACACATGGAGCCTGCTTACCCTGAATTAAGAGGCTGGATGGCACAGAGACTGGTATCAGAGTAGATCCAGATTGAGGTCACCTTGCTGTTGTGGATGGGCACAAATAATTTTGATCAAAATATATTTGCTAAGCACCTAATATTCATTTTATATATTGAATGTAGTATTAGTTTGTATATTCTATGTTTGCAGAGTGCTGTTGAATTGTGTTTGCTTTTACTCTTGAAAAAAAAGTTGTCATGCACCTTATTGTATATGATGTGCACCCACTGGGTTGCTTCAGATTTGATGTGCGGTAGAGTCTAATGGATTGTGAATTTCTCACCTTTTTCCGCTATGAGGAGTTAAGGACTTTCCCACAGCGAAATCCCAAGTTGTTGCCCCCAACGTGGTTTCTGTTAGTAACAGCTGATGCCTAGATGGTCGATATTGACATTATTACTGCAGCCTAGTAATCAGAGACTGGCATGGAGTACCAGAGCAATGGTGCTAGAATGATGAAGGATTTAACATGTAAGTACTAACTTTACCAGAAGCCAATACTCAGTACTCTGTCTTGCAATTCCTATATGCTGATATGTATGTATATTTGTAAATACCACATAGCATGTTAAGTTTTATCTTCTTCTTTTCAATGGAAACTGTGTAAAAGTTTGATGACAGCTCTATGTCTAACAGTCTAGCTGAGCTCTTATAATTTAGTGAAGGGGGAGGGGGTGTTCTCCAATTTCAAAATATTTTTTATCTACCCAGAGTACCCTAACCATTGCCTATTTTTGCCCCATATACACTAGCTATTTTAATGTCCCCGTTTCTCAACCTCACTGCATCCTGGCAGGATGTTTACATGGCTTACTTCCTGTTTTTCTCAGCTTCCTGCTAGGTTTTCTAAATGAATCCAGCATGCTTTGCTCTTTAATGATTCCAAAGGTTTGCTCCACCCATCACACTGTTATTTCGGCAGTAGTCACACCCTCTCCACCTACCCTCTTCATGTTATAATTAAGCAGAGCAAGCCCTGTTCTGCAGCAGCACTTACGTGATTGGGAGCAATGCTGCAGTAACCAGCTTTGTTCACTACAGAATGGACAAACTATGTACTTCCGGTGATGACTTCCTGCACAGAACTGTTTATGGGCAGGGGTGCAGGGGTCACATGGCGCTGAGGCCAGTCACTGACTGCAGAAGTGCACAAGACCCCTGTCCATGTGGAAGCTGACAGACAGGGACCAGGAATACAATGACAACTACATGAGAGCCATGAAATCAGAATGGAGCATAGGGGGAGCAGATAAATACGTATTTGACCGGGGGGGGGGGGCTTGGGATTTAAAGAAATAAATTCTTAAAGGGGTTTTCCAAGATTTTGATACTGTTGACATATCCTCAGAATAGGTTATTAATATCTTACTAGTGGGGTCCAACACCCGGAACCCCTGTCGATCAGCTGTTTGAGAAAGCACTGGTGATTCTGTGAGCGCTGCGGCCTTCTCTGTGCTTACCAAGCATAGCTCTATACATTGTATAGCGGCTGTGCTTGGTATTGCGCTCAGCCAATTGAAGTGAATGGCTGATTGGCGGGGGTCCAAGGTGTCAGAACCTTACCGATCACATACTGATGATCTATCCTGAAGATAAGTAGGTTATCAGTATCAAAATCCTTGAAAACCCCTTTAACATGTGAGAAGAAGTCCCCAAAAATCTTCAGGTTGTGGCTTTAAGGGAAGTGATGGTCAATACGTTAATAATGTGCATTGTGAGTTATAAGTACTGTAGTTATAGAACAGATACATAGAATAATATTATGTAATTAAATAATACAGCTCAATAAAGCAAATAAATACCCTGTATTAGTACTTGGCTATGCCACCTTGTGATGACATTGCACAATGCACTGTACTAATGTGTTGACCATCACTGCCCTTAAAGCCACAACCTGAAGATTATTGGGGATTTTTACTCAAATACTGTATTAGGTTGTATATCTATTCTATGATTACCTTTGCGCTCATGTGGGCTCCATTGCCACTATTTTCAATGTATGACTCACAGTGTATTTTACTAGTTTTCAAAGTTTATTCTGTAATCAATAAATCATACTATATTTTTTGTATATTTGGTTATATGGACACATTTTTGATAGGATGTGTATTATATAGGTTTATATGTTTATTGGCATTTATCTGGCTTTTGGTGGGGGTTGCTGCCATTACACAGGTACTATGATGCTGCTATATATCTGACTCTACTGGTAATTTTTATAGAAACAATTAATAGGGGGTATTTTGACATTTTAAGAGTATTCCAACCCAATAAAAAACATGTCTGATGGTTTGAATATGATTTTAAAAAATAAGCTTCTTCTAAGCTTGTTGATCTTTCTACGCTGCTGTTCCAAAGACCCAAGTCCTTGCCTCCCTCCACTTTCTGCTTACATCTTGATAACGCAGGAAATCTTTGGGAATGTTGCTCAGTTGATCACAGGTTTGAGGCGGTTCATCTTTGCAGTCAGGGATTGGCTCGGAAGCATTCCCTGCCATTTCCTGCTGTGCTGGGACATCTGCAAGAAATGAAGAGCAGTGGGGAGCTGGGCACCGTCAGAACCGCAGCAACGAGGGTTCAGACAGATGAGAATACGCCATTTTTTTGGGACATCTGTTTTATAAGGCAGGAATACCCTATTTAGTTAACTTCTATTGCGAGGAGAAGGGTTAATCAAACCAGGAACACTGAATCCTGACTGAGCTATTTCTCATTGTCAGTAAATTATTAATAGAGAGTTTCTGGCTGAATGGGGCTGCAGAAATTAAGCTGGGATAATTCAGTGACTGTCACAGTGCTGCTGGATATTAAGGCAGTAAGGCTGGTCTGGAGCGAGAGAGTTCATGCATACCAAATGCTTGAAACTAGAACTCCATTACAAGGAGTAAAACCCAGCTCATTAGTTTGTTGACTAAACCACGAGCCTCCGAGTCATTACCCTGACTAACTGCTTGTGGACGCTGATAGATTTTCTGTGCGCAACCAACAACCTTAGTTCATTTACTAATTTGACAAATTATTGCCATAGTCACTTCCATGTTGATGTCTGCAACCAGCTGTTTCCTCCTTAATTTCAGCAACAGCAAAAGCACTATTGAAAGTATACCAGGAGATGTGAAAAATGAACATGGACAATGTGTCTTTAAAAGAGCACACCAACTCAATCCTCCGAACCTCAAAAAAGACACTCATAAACAGTCCGGATGTTCCCATGCTGCTGTCCTTTTACATAGTTACATGGTTGTTAAGGTTGGAAAAAGACAAAAGTCCATCAAGTCCAACCTGTAGTCCTGCTATACTGATCAACGGAATAAATCCATGGACCAGTGTCTATGTTCCTTTTTTAAAAGAGGTTGGGCCAAGGGGAACATGATTTCTATATACTGTCATAAGCCTCAATGTTATTTTGAATAAAAAGGAATCTAAACCTTTTTTGAAGCCTACTACTGTATTTGCTGTGACCAGCTCCTGCGGCAGACAATTCTAGAGATTCATAGACCTTACTGTAAAGAATGCTTATCGCTTTTTATGACTGAATCTTTTTTTCTCCAGACATAGGGAGTGGCCTCTTGTTTTTTGAGGGGGTTTAACACAGAATATCTTCCCTTGATATTTTTTGTATGGTCCATTTATATATTTGTACAGGTTAATCATGTCCCTCTTTAAACATGTTTTTTCAAGGATAAACAAATTCAGTTTGTTTAATTTTTGCTCATAACTAGAGATGAGCGAATCATCCAAAATTCGCTTCGCTGAATGTTCGCCGAATTTTTTAAAACATTTGTACTTAATACGAAGCTATTCGGCCAAAGCTGTGTACAAATCATTCCTTATTCTGCCGTGTTCTGAGAACATTCCCGGGAATACTTACGCCTGAGTGTACAAAGTGCGTACGAAGCTTTAGTGTATTATTGTCTAGGCCCGCACAAAGAACGAATATACAGTAAAAGTACAATACTTAACTCAATATGTACGCATTAGTGTACAAATTATCAGATGCGTAGCATTAGCGTACAAATTATATGATCCATACGTAGCATTAAGGTACAATGATTTAAGAAGAATCTTCCGAAGCGAATCTGAAAATATTCGATTCGCTTTGGTGTAAAAAATTTCTAAGATTCGTATCGAATCTACGAAGCGGCGAATAGATTCACTCATCTCTACTCATAACTAAGATCTTCCAGGCCCTTTATGAGTTTAGTTGCTCTACTTTGCACTTTCTCTAACTCCAAGGCATCCTTTTTATGGACTGGTGCCCAGAACTGAACTGCGTATTCCAGTTGAGTCCGCACCAATGCTTTGTATAGTGGCAATATTACATCCCTGTCCCGCGGGTCCATACCTCTTTTAATACAAGACAAAATTCTGTTGGCCTTAGAGGCAGCTGGCTGGCATTGCATGCTGTTATTTAGTCTATGATCTACTAATACATCCAGATCCTTCTCAACCCAGTTTTACTCCCCCTAGGACATATGCTGCATGCAGATTATTAGCCCCTACGTGCATAACTTTACATTATATTAAACCTCATTTGCCAAGTGGAGACCTAAACAGTAAGTTAGTCCAAGTTAGCTTATAACTGATTAACATCTTCCACAGACTGTACAGTATTGCAAAGTTTGTTGTCATCTGCAAAACTAGAAACAGCACTATTAATCCCATGCTCTATGTCATTAATAAATAAGTTAAATAATAGCGGACCCAGCACTGAACCTTGGAGAACACCACTTATAACTGGGGACCATTTAGACTAGGAATCATTGACCACAACTATTTGGATAGGATCGTGAAGCCAATTTCCAATCCAATTACTATTTTCTAAACCAATAGACCTCAATTTACCCATTAGTTGTCTGCACGGGACAGTATCGAACGCCTTTGCAAGGTCCAAAAACACAATGTCGACATCATTCCCTCTCTCCAGGTTTCTACTCACCTCCTCATAAAAACAAATTAGGTTCGTTTGACAGCTTCTGTTCTTAGTAAAACCATGTTGGCTATCACTTATTATATTATTGACAGTTACATAATCCTGTATGTAGTCCCGTAGAAGGCCCTCAAACATTTCTCCCACTATGGATGTTAAGCTTACTGGTCTATAATTACCTGGTGAAGACCTAGCACCCTTTTTGAAAATGGGCACCACATTTGCCTTGCGCAAGTCCCTTTTTAAAATTGAGTGTTTTAAGTTTGGTTTTTACAGTTTAGTTGAAATATAATTATATAGTGGTCACTGTTACTAAGGTTTTCAGGGACAGTGACATTTCTTACAAGCTCTGCTTTGTTAGAAATTACTAGATCCAGAAGAGCATCACCACAAGTAGGATCTTCTACAAACTGGCCCATAAAATTATCCTGCAAAAAACTCAGGCATTTTCTTGGTTTTGCAGCAGACGCAGAACCATATTCCCAATCTATGTTTGGATAGTTAAAATCTCCCTTTATCACTACTGTGCCAGGCTGCACCACCCACTCCATTTGCACATACAGGTCTGCTTCATGTCTCTACCAGACCAGAAATGGCTTGGTCCTGCAACTGCTGTGGCCAATCACTGGCTTTAGAGATCATATGTAGGACTGTGAAAAGGTGTGGGAACTGATACCAAGGATTGAGTTGGTTGGCTTCTGGGCTGTACAACCACTATATGGTTTTTCCAGTGCAAAAAAAATTTGTAGCAGCAGGATCAGAATAGCTTAAAAATTTCTTTGCTGGTGCCATTCTATGCCATTCTACGGACGTTCATCTCCCTGTTGCTCTCTACTTCCTGCTCCTGTATCAATATGCAGGAAGGGGGTCATTTACTATCTGTAATATGCCTAAATTAGACGTATATCAGGCATGGATGGCTAACCGTTGTGCCACTATCTGCTTCTTTTCCCCGCTCACTCCAGGTCTAAGGCGGCCCATCTCATTTACCATTTTCTGCGACTGTTTAAGACGTAGAAATGGTCTAAATGTAAGACAGCTCGGAAGCTGTCTTACATTTAGAATTGGCGCTTGATGCGCCAAAGTTATGGAGAGGCCTGTGCCTCTTCATAACTTCGACAACCTACTGACAGCTATAGGACTTTATTAAGACCGGTGTCTAAAATTCTGGTCTTAATAAATGTGTCCCGAAATGCCTTGAAATGTCCTCTCAGCCAATAACTGGCTGCAGCACTGAGTTGAGATTTGTGTGTCAAGATGGGAGCAGGAAGTAGATAACAGTGGTAATAAGCAGCACAGGAGAATCGGTGTAGGTATTAGTTCTTTTATGTTTTTAAAGGCTATGGACACCTTTGGGAGCAATTTTTTTTATTACTGCATTCAACTCAATTTAGGCTAAAATCATTTAGCTCAATTCTTATCAGTTTCATAAGAATTTAGTTTAAATTATTGTTTATCAGCTGTCAGGAGTTCCAAGATAAGGGCTACAGATCCTGCCATTGAGCTGCTGTCTGACAGGACTTACTGTGAACAAAGAACCTGCCAGTCTTCAAATATACAGATACTGAAAACTGTACAGGGAAAACTGAGGACATTTTTAATAAAGACCAATTCAAAAAAAATATTTGTGGCCCAAAATGAGTACAATGCAATAATAAAAAAAAAATGCTCCTAAAGGTGTCCATAGCCTTTAAGTCATTCTGAGCCCACTGCCACCAATTTTACTTCACTGGAAAGTAGAGAGGAGCGAATCATTCAAAATTTTATTCGCCGAACATTCGTCAAACTTTTCATAAGATTCGTGTATTCGACGAATATATTCGTTGAATCTGCGTACAAAATATACGTTATTATGTGGCGTTAAGCAAACATTCGGCACACTAATAACGAACGTTCAGTTTTAGAAGGTACGCATCTTCTTTGAACACGTACGCATGAGTGTACAAATTGCGTATGAAAATGAGGGGCTTTGCTGGAGAGGAATGGTGGAGCAGAAGGAACGCCCTGAGTCTGACCCCATATCGATACTGTATCAGCAGATGACAGCAGATCATCTGGCTGAGACTGAGATGGGCGTGCCATCCACTCCACTATGTCATCCACTTTCTCCTCCACTACAATTTTGTGCCTTGGTGGGTTAGCCTGGTGGAACACCGGCCAAGTATTGCAAATACTACAAGTAGAAGCTCCGGCTACAGGTCCTTTGGCACTGCTGCCCTGTGCCACCTTCTTTTTTCTAGAGCTTGACGTCTGGCTGGAACTGGACCTCTTTTGCTTATCCATTCCAGACATTTTTCACTTCACTCTGTGGCCCTGCAGCTGGTCTTTGTCCCTGTCTCTCTCCCTATCTCTCTCTCCCTGCCTGATTAATTACTAGACCTGCACTGGCCCTGCAGTATCCCTGATGTGTAATATGGATTTCCTGAACAATTACACCCCAATTTCAACAACACAGGTCTCAGTGTCTCAGAACTTCACACACAGTGCTTCTGCTCGTCTCAGCAGTCGCAGCAGAAGTGATGTGTCACTGGCTTACCGAGCCTGAGCCAATCAGAGCAAGCCCTGCCCACTAGGTCAGGTGACCGCTTTCTTCCCGGGCTTTTGCGCACGAATAACGAACTAGAATTCGTACGCAACAGTTTATAGAGTAACTTATACGTAGAATTAGCGTACAATTTATTGGACAAGTACGTAGTGAATGTGTAGAAAGCCTTAGGAACATTTTCAAATCTTAACGGAGCGAATCACTTAATATTCGAATTCGCTTCGCAGCTGAAAATTTCCAAGATTCGATACGAATCGACGAATAGATTCGCTCATCTCTACTGGAAAGCACTTTAAATTACTGTAGTATTATGCCAAAAGTATTCATATTTGACATAAACCATTGTATAATCTCACATTGTAAATCTCTATAGTTTCATCTTAAAGGGTACCTAGTTTGGGGCCCCTAGACCACCAGCATTCCATTACACAGCTGGAGTTTAGGGTTCCAAACCTGCTAATAGCAAATCCTTCAGCCCCAACAAAGAATAGTATATGTATAGTGCCTTGCGAAAGTATTCGGCCCCCTGGAACTTTTCAACCTTTTGCCACATTTCAGGCTTCAAACAAAAAGATATAACATTTTACATTTTTGGTGAAGAATCAACAACAAGTGGGTCACAATTGTGAAGTGGAACGAAATTTATTGGATCATTTAATTTTTTTTTTGTAATAATAAAACGGAAAAGTGGGGCGTGCAAAATTACTCGGCCCCCTTGCATTAATACTTTGTTGTACCACCTTTTGCAGCGATTACAGCTGCAAGTCGCTTGGGGTATGTCTCTATCAGTTTTGCACATCTAGAGACTGAAATTCTTGCCCATTCTTCCTTGCAAAACAGCTTGAGCTCTTTGAGGTTGGATGGAGAGTGTTTGTGAACAGCAGTTTTCAGCTCTTTCCACATATTCTCAATCGGATTCAGGTCTGGACTTTGACTTGTCCATTCCTGGATACATTTATTTTTGAACCATTCCATTGTAGATCTTGCTTTATGTTTGGGATCATTGTCTTGTTGGAAGATAAATCTCCGTCCTAGTCTCAGGTCTTTTGCAGACTCCAACAGGTTTTCATCCAGAATGGTCCTGTATTTGGCTCCATCCATCTTCCCATCAATTTTAAAGCGGCTCTGTCACTAGGTTTTAACCTATGTATTTAAATACATAGGTTAAAACCCCTTGACTTCTACAGTTAGAACATACCTTTATTGCAGAGTACAGCGCAGCGGTTGTGCTGAAAAAAGACCTTTAATCTTTATGTTAATGAGCCTTCGGAGCACCGGGGCGGGCTCTTTCTTCCTGAGCACCGCTTCTTCACCGCCCCCCGGGTCCCGAGGCTCTCCCCGATGCCGACGTCCACGCCCCTCTGAAATTGATTGACAGCTGAAATCCCGCCGGCGCGTGCGCAGAAGCGCTTGCAGTGCCGAACACCGCAAGCGCTTCCATCCTTGTGCGCACGCGCCGTCACTTCCGGTTCAGCGAAGTGACGGCGCGTGCGCACAAGGATGGAAGCGGCTTGCGGTGTTCGGCACTGCAAGCGCTTCTGCGCATGCGCCGGCGGATTTCAGCGCTAGGCCAAACGGCCTAGCGCTGTCAATCAATTTTCAGAGGGGCGTGGACGTCGGCATCGGAGAGAGCCTCGGGACCCGGGGGGCGGTGAAGAAGCGGTGCTCAGGAAGAAAGAGCCCGCCCCCCGGTGCTCCGAAGGCTCATTAACATAAAGATTAAAGGTCTTTTTTCAGCACAACCGCTGCGCTGTACTCTGCAATAAAGGTATGTTCTAACTGTAGAAGTCAAGGGGTTTTTAACCTATGTATTTAAATACATAGGTTAAAACCTAGTGACAGAGCCTCTTTAAACCATCTTCCCTGTCCCTGCTCTAAAAAGCAGGCCCAAACCATGATGCTGCCACCACCATGTTTGACAGTGGGAATGGTGTGTTCAGGGTGATGAGCTGTGTTGCTTTTTCGCCAAACATATCGTTTTGCATTATTTCCAAAAAGTTCGATTTTGGTTTCATCTGACCAGAGCACCCTCTTCCACATGTTTGGTGTGTCTCCCAGGTGGCTTGTGGCAAACTGTAAACAAGACTTTTTATGGATATCTTTGAGAAATGGCTTTCTTCTTGCCACTCTTCCATAAAGGCCAGATTTGTGAAGTGTTTGACTGATTGTTGTCCTATGGACAGACTCTCCCACCTCAGCTTTAGATCTCTGGTCCTCTTGGTCCTCTTGGATGCATCTCTGATCAGTCTTCTCCTTGTTTGAGATGAAAGTTTAGAGGGACGGCCGGGTCTTGGTAGATTGTAGATTTGCAGTGGTCTGATACTCTTTCCATTTCAATATGATCGCTTACACAGTGCTCCTTGGGATGTTTAAAGCTTGGGAAATCTTTTGGTATCCAAATCCGGCTTTAAACTTCTCCACAACAGTATCACGGACCTGCCTGGTGTGTTCCTTGGCCTTCATGATGCAGAACCCTAAGACTATCACAGAGCAGGTGCATTTATACGGAGACTTGATTACACACAGGTGGATTCTATTTATCTTCATCAGTCATTTAGGACAACATTGGATCATTTAGAGATCCTCAATGAACTTCTGGAGTGAGTTTTCTGAACTGAAAGTAAATGGGCCGAATAATTTTGCACGCCCCACTTTTCAGTTTTATTATTACAAAAAAAGTTTAAATGATCCAATAAATTTCGTTCCACTTTACAATTGTGACCCACTTGTTGTTGATTCTTCACTAGAGATGAGCGAGCATGCTCGTCCGAGCTTGGTGCTCGTTCGAGCATTAGGGTACTCGTAAGTGCTCGCTGCTCGGACGAGTATCTCGCCATGCTCGAGGAAATGGCAACTTCCGCATCGTGCTTTTTTGGCACCTAAAAACACAGCCAATCACAAGCCAGGAGACTCTGCGTACCACCCAGCATCACGTGGGGCCCTTACATGTCGATAGCAGGGGTTGGCTGGCCTGATCAGGTGACCCTGGAATATACTACCGACTGGCCGCGGTGCTTGGCTCAGATGCCGTCTGGATGTCGTTAGGGATAGAGCTGCTGCCTTTCAGGGACAGTGTTAGGGCCTGAATTTAGTTGTCTGTTAGGCAGGGATCACCCACAAAGAACCCAACAGCCTTTCTAAGGGCTAGAAGACATTTTTTTTTGTCACTTGGCTGGCTGGCACTAGTAGTGCAGCTATCACCATGTATAGCCCCCTTTTTTTTTAATGTTATATCTCAGTGATACAAATCCATTGCCACACAGCAGTGTGGAACGCATTCTGTGTGTCACAGTTCAGTACACTCACTATTTTCTGTCCAGGTGACACTTTCTGTATGTCACCGAATACAACCAAGTCATTTGCTGCCTGTCACATGTATGGCTTGATCCCAAAAATCTCTGTGCGACATTTGTCTGGGTCGCAGTCTAAATAGCTACCGCAGTAGGGTGTCAGTTTAGCTCTACGATAGTTTCCTGCACGTCACGTTCCCAAAAAAACAAAAATACAAAAAAAAATATAGAAAAAAAATTAGTTTTTTTGTTGTTTTAGCTGAGTGATACAAATCCATTTCACACAGCTGCGTGTAACCTTTCTGTGTGTCACAGTTCAGCACACTCACTCCAATCCGTATATACTGTCCAGGTGACACTTTCTGTACGTCACAAAATACAACCAAGTCACTTGCTACCTGTCACGTATATACAGCTTGATCCTAAAAATCTCTGTGCGACATTTGTCTGGGTCGCAGTCTAAATAGCCACCGTCATTAGGGTGTCAGTCAGCTGTACGATAGTTTCTGCACGTCACGTTCCCAAAAAAAACAAAACTAAAAAAAAAAATATTTAAAAAAAAAATAGAAAAAAAATAATTTTTTTTGTTGTTTTAGCTCAGTGATACAAATCCATTTTCACACAGCTGCGTGTAACCTTTCTGTGTGTGTCACAGTTCAGCACACTCACTCCAATCCGTATTTTCTGTCCAGGTGACACTTTCTGTACGTCACAAAATACAACCAAGTCACCTTGCTACCTGTCACGTATATATAGCTTGATCCTAAAAATCTCTGTGCGACATTTGTCTGGGTCGCAGTCTAAATAGCCACCGTTAACAGGGTGTGAGTTAGGTCTCCGATAGTTTCCTGCACGTCACGTTCCCAAAAAAAACAAAACTAAAAAAAAAATATAAAACAAAAGATTAGAAAAAAATTATTTTTTGTTGTTTTAGCTCAGTGATACAAATCCATTTCACACAGCTGCATGTAACCTTTCTGTTTGTCACAGTTCAGCACACTCTTTCCAATCCGTATATACTGTCCAGGTGACACTTTCTGTACGTCACGAATAAACCAAGTCACCTGCTACTGTCACGTATATATAGCTTGATCCTAAAAATCTCTGTGCGACATTTGTCTGGGTCGCAGTCTAAATAGCCACCGTTAACA